>JAUMIR010000043.1:0-42678 GCA_030847615.1 Gambelia wislizenii
GACGGACGGGGGGGGCCGCCGGCACTTTCGGGGAGCTCGGGGGGTCGGGCGGCGGAAAGTGGCGCCGACGGGCCCGGGGGGGCCGCCGGCACTTTCGGGGCGCTCGGGGGGTCGGGCGGCGGAAAGTGGCGCCGGCGGGTCCTGGGGGGCCGCCGGCACTTTCGGGGCGCTCAGGGGGTCGGGGGGAGAAAAGTGGTTTCGACGGGTCCGGGGGGGGCCGCCGGCACTTTCGGGGCGCTCCGGGGGTCGGGCGGCAGAAAGTGGCGAAGACGGGTCCGGGGGGGCCGCCGGCACTTAAGGGGCGCTCGGGGGGTCGCGCGGCGGAAAGTGGTGTTGATGGGTCCGGGGGGGCCGCTGGCACATTCGGGGCGCTCGGGGGTTCGGGCGGCGGAAAGTTGCGCCGACTGTTCCGGGGGGGGACGCCGGCACTTTCGGGGCGCTCGGGGGGTTGGGCGGCGGAAAGTGGCGGCGACGGGTCCGGGGGGGGCAGCCGGCACTTTCGGGGCGCTCGGGGGGTCGGGCGGCGGCAAGTGGCGCCGACGGATCCGGGGGAACCGCCGGCACTTTCGGGGCGCTCGGGGGATCGGGCATCGGAATGTGGCGTTGACGGGTCCGGGGGGGACGCCGGCACTTTCGGGGCGCTCGGGGGGGTCGGGCGGCGGAAAGTGGCACCGACGGGTCCGGGGGGGCCGCCGGCACTTTCGGGGCGCTCGGGGGGTCGGGTGGCGGAAAGTGGCGCCGACGGGTCCGGGGGTGCTGCCGGCACTTTCGGGGCGCTTGGGGGGGTCGGGCGGCGGAAAGTGGCGCCGACGGGTACGGGGGGGCCGCTGGCACTTTCGGGGCGCTCGGGGGTCGGCCGGCGGAAATTGGCGCCGACGGGTCTGGGGGGGCCGCCGGCACATTTGGGGCGCTCGGGTTGTCGTGTGGCGGAGACTGGCGCTGACGAGTCCGGGGGGGCCGCCGGCACTTTCGGGGAGCTCGGGGGGGTCGGGCGGGGGAAAGTGGCACCGACGGGTCCGGGGGGGCGACGGCACTTTCGGGGCTCTCGGGGGGTGGGTCGGCGGAGAGTGGCGCCGACGGGTCCGGGGGGGCCGCCGGCACTTTCGGGGCACTCGGGGGGTCGGGCAGCGGCAAGTGGCGCCGACGGATCCGGGGGAACCGCCGGCACTTTCGGGGCGCTCGGGGGATCGGGCATCGGAATGTGGCGTTGACGGGTCCGGGGGGGACGCCGGCACTTTCGGGGCGCTCGGGGGGGTCGGGTGGCGGAAAGTGGCACCGACGTGTCCGGGGGGGCCGCCGGCACTTTCGGGGCGCTCGGGGGGTCGGGTGGCGGAAAGTGGCGCCGACGGGTCCGGGGGTGCTGCCGGCACTTTCGGGGCGCTTGGGGGGGTCGGGCGGCGGAAAGTGGCGCCGACGGGTACGGGGGGGCCGCTGGCACTTTCGGGGGCGCTCGGTGGGTCGGGCGGCGGAAAGTGGCGCCGACGGGTCTGGGGGGGCCGCCGGCACATTTGGGGCGCTCGGGTTGTCGTGTGGCGGAGACTGGCGCTGACGAGTCCGGGGGGGCCGCCGGCACTTTCGGGGAGCTCGGGGGGTCGGGCGGCGGAAAGTGGCACCGACGGGTCCGGGGGGGCGACGGCACTTTCGGGGCTCTCGGGGGGTGGGTCGGCGGAGAGTGGCGCCGACGGGTCCGGGGGGGCCGCCGGCACTTTCGGGGCACTCGGGGGGTCGGGCAGCGGCAAGTGGCGCCGACGGATCCGGGGGAACCGCCGGCACTTTCGGGGCGCTCGGGGGATCGGGCATCGGAATGTGGCGTTGACGGGTCCGGGGGGGACGCCGGCACTTTCGGGGCGCTCGGGGGGGGTCGGGCGGCGGAAAGTGGCACCGACGGGTCCGGGGGGGGCCGCCGGCACTTTCGGGGCGCTCGGGGGGTCGGGTGGCGGAAAGTGGCGCCGACGGGTCCGGGGGTGCTGCCGGCACTTTCGGGGCGCTTGGGGGGTCGGGCGGCGGAAAGTGGCGCCGACGGGTACGGGGGGGCCGCTGGCACTTTCGGGGCGCTCGGTGGGTCGGGCGGCGGAAAGTGGCGCCGACGGGTCTGGGGGGGCCGCCGGCACATTTGGGGCGCTCGGGTTGTCGTGTGGCGGAGACTGGCGCTGACGAGTCCGGGGGGGGCACCGGCACTTTCGGGGAGCTCGGCGGGTCGGGCGGCGGAAAGTGGCACCGACGGGTCCGGGGGGGCCGCCGGCACTTTCGGGGCGCTCGGGGGGTCGGGTGGCGGAAAGTGGCGCCGACGGGTCCGGGGGTGCTGCCGGCACTTTCGGGGCGCTTGGGGGGTCGGGCGGCGGAAAGTGGCGCCGACGGGTACGGGGGGGCCGCTGGCACTTTCGGGGCGCTCGGGGGTCGGCCGGCGGAAATTGGCGCCGACGGGTCTGGGGGGGCCGCCGGCACATTTGGGGCGCTCGGGTTGTCGTGTGGCGGAGACTGGCGCTGACGAGTCCGGGGGGGCCGCCGGCACTTTCGGGGAGCTCGGGGGGTCGGGCGGGGGAAAGTGGCACCGACGGGTCCGGGGGGGCGACGGCACTTTCGGGGCTCTCGGGGGGTGGGTCGGCGGAGAGTGGCGCCGACGGGTCCGGGGGGGCCGCCGGCACTTTCGGGGCACTCGGGGGGTCGGGCAGCGGCAAGTGGCGCCGACGGATCCGGGGGAACCGCCGGCACTTTCGGGGCGCTCGGGGGATCGGGCATCGGAATGTGGCGTTGACGGGTCCGGGGGGGACGCCGGCACTTTCGGGGCGCTCGGGGGGGGTCGGGTGGCGGAAAGTGGCACCGACGTGTCCGGGGGGGCCGCCGGCACTTTCGGGGCGCTCGGGGGCTCGGGTGGCGGAAAGTGGCGCCGACGGGTCCGGGGGTGCTGCCGGCACTTTCGGGGCGCTTGGGGGGTCGGGCGGCGGAAAGTGGCGCCGACGGGTACGGGGGGGCCGCTGGCACTTTCGGGGCGCTCGGTGGGTCGGGCGGCGGAAAGTGGCGCCGACGGGTCTGGGGGGGCCGCCGGCACATTTGGGGCGCTCGGGTTGTCGTGTGGCGGAGACTGGCGCTGACGAGTCCGGGGGGGCCGCCGGCACTTTCGGGGAGCTCGGGGGGTCGGGCGGCGGAAAGTGGCACCGACGGGTCCGGGGGGGCGACCGCACTTTCGGGGCTCTCGGGGGGTGGGTCGGCGGAGAGTGGCGCCGACGGGTCCGGGGGGGCCGCCGGCACTTTCGGGGCACTCGGGGGGTCGGGCAGCGGCAAGTGGCGCCGACGGATCCGGGGGAACCGCCGGCACTTTCGGGGCGCTCGGGGGATCGGGCATCGGAATGTGGCGTTGACGGGTCCGGGGGGGACGCCGGCACTTTCGGGGCGCTCGGGGGGGTCGGGCGGCGGAAAGTGGCACCGACGGGTCCGGGGGGGCCGCCGGCACTTTCGGGGCGCTCGGGGGGGTCGGGTGGCGGAAAGTGGCGCCGACGGGTCCGGGGGTGCTGCCGGCACTTTCGGGGCGCTTGGGGGGTCGGGCGGCGGAAAGTGGCGCCGACGGGTACGGGGGGGCCGCTGGCACTTTCGGGGCGCTCGGTGGGTCGGGCGGCGGAAAGTGGCGCCGACGGGTCTGGGGGGGCCGCCGGCACATTTGGGGCGCTCGGGTTGTCGTGTGGCGGAGACTGGCGCTGACGAGTCCGGGGGGGGCACCGGCACTTTCGGGGAGCTCGGCGGGTCGGGCGGCGGAAAGTGGCACCGACGGGTCCGGGGGTGGCGACGGCACTTTCGGGGCTCTCGGGGGGTGGGTCGGCGGAGAGTGGCGCCGACGGGTCCGGGGGGGCCACTGGCACTTTAAGGGCGCTCGGGGGGGTCGGGCGGCGGAAAGTGGCGCCGACGGGTCCTGGGGGGCCGCCGGCACTTTCGGGGCGCTCGGGGGGGTCGGGCGGCGGAAAGTGGCGCCGACGGGTCAGGGGGGTCGCCGGCACTTTCGGGGCGCTCGGGGGGTCGGGCGGCGGAAAGTGGCGCCGACGGGTCCGGGGGGCCGCCGGCACTTTTGGGGCGCTCGTGGGGGTCGGGCGGCGGAAAGTGGCGCCGAAGTGTCCGGGGGGGGCCGGCGGCACTTTCGGGGCGCTCGGGGGGTCGGGCGGCGGGAAGTGGCGCCGACGAGTCCGGGCGGGCCGCCGGCACTTTCGGGGCGCTCGGGGGGTCGGGGGGCGGAAAGTGGTGCCGACGGGTCCGGGGGGGCCGCCGGGACTTTCGGGGCGCTCGGGGGGTCGGCTGGCGGAAAGTGGCGCCGACGGATCCGGGCGGGCCGCCGGCACTTTCGTGGCGCTCGGGGGGGTCGGGCGGCGGAAAGTGGCGCCCACGGGTCCGGGCGGGCCGCCGGCACTTTCGGGGCGCTCGGGGGGTCGGGAAACGGAAAGTGGCGCCAACGGGTTCCGGGGGGCCGCCGGCACATTCGGGGCGCTCGGGTTGTCGGGCGGCGGAAAGTGGCGCCGACGGGTCCGGGGGGGGCCGCCGGCACTCTCGGGGCGTTCGGGGGGTCGGGCAGCAGAATGTGGCGCCGAAGGGTGCGGGGGGGGCGCCGGCACTTTCGGGGCGCTCGGGGGTTCGGGTGGCGGAAAGTGGCGCCAAGGGGTCCGGTGGGGCCGCCGGCACTTTCGGGGCGCTCGGGGGGTAGGGCGGCGGAAAGTGGCGCCGACGGGTCCGGGCGGGCGCCGGCACTTTCGGGGCGATCGGGGGGTCGGGCGACGGAAAGTGGTGCCGACGGGTTCAGGGGGGCCGCCGGCACTTTCGGGGCTCTCGGGGGGTCGGGCGGCGGAAAGTGGCGCCGAAGGGTGCGGGGGGGCCGCTGGCACTTTCGGGGCGCTCGGGGGGTCGGGCGGGGGAAAGTGGCGCCGACGGGTCCGGGGGGGCCGCCGGCACTTTCGGGGCTCTCGGGGGGTTGGGCGGCGGAAAGTGTCGCCGACGGGTCCGGGGGGGCCGCCGGCACTTTCGGGTCACTCGGGGGGTCGGGCGGCGGAATGTGGCACCGAAGCGTCCGGGTGGGCCGCCGGCACTTTCGGGGCGCTCGGGGGGTAGGGCGGCGGAGAGTGGTGCTGACGGGTCCGGGGGGGCCGCCGGCACTTTCGGGGCGCTCGGGGGGTCGGGCGGCGGAATGTGGCGCCGACGGGTCCGGGGGGGCCGCGGGCACTTTGGGGGCGCTCGGGGGGTCGGGGGCGGAAAGTGGCGCTGATGGGTCCGGGGGGGCCAACGGAACTTTCGGGGCGCTCGCGGGGTCGGGCGGCGGTAAGTGACGCCGACGGGTCCTGGGGGGCCTCCGGGACTTTCGGGGCGCTCGGGGGGTCGGGCGGCGGAAAGTGGCGCCGAGGGGTCCGGGGAGGCCGCCGGTACTTTTGGGGCGCTCGGGGGGTCGAGCAGCGGAAAGTGGCACCGACGGGTCCGGGGGGGCCGCCGGCACTTTCGGGGCGCTCGCGGGGTCGGGCGGCGGAAAGTGACGCCGACGGGTCCTGGGGGGCCGCCGGCACTTTCGGGGCGCTCGGTGGGTCAGGCGGCGGAAAGTGGCGCCGAGGGGTCCGGGGACGCCGCCGGCACTTTCGGGGCGCTCGGGGGGTCGGGCAGCGGAAAGTGGCGCCGACGGGTCCGGGGGGGGCCGCCGGCACTTTCGGGGCGCTCGGGGGGTCGGGCGGCGGAACGTGGCGCCGACGGGTCCGGGGGGGCCGCCGGCACTTTCAGGGCGCTCGCGGGGTCGGGCGGCGGAAAGTGGCGCCGACGGGTCCGGGGGGTCCGGCGGCACTTTCGGGGCGTTCGGATGGTCGGGTGGCGGAAAGTGGCGCCGACGGGTCCTGGGGGCCGCCGGCACTTTCGGCGCGCTCGGGGGGTCGGGCGCTGGAAAGTGGCGCCGAGGGGTCCGGGTGGGCCACCGGCACTTTTGGGGCGCTCTCGGGGTCGGGCGGCGGAAAGTGGCGCCGAGGGGCCCGGGGGGGCCGCCGGCACTTTCGGGGCGCTCGGGGGGCCGGGCGGCAGAAAGTGGCGCTGACTGGTCTGGGGGGGCCGCCGGCACTTTCGGGGCGCTCGGGGGGTCGGGCAGCGGAAAGTGGCGTTGACGGGTCCGGGGGGGTCGCCGGCACTTTCGGGGCGCTCGGGGGTTCGGGCAGCGGAAAGTGGCGCCGAGGGGCCTGGGGGGGCCGCCGGCACTTACGGGGCGCTCGGGGGGTCGGGCAGCGGAAAGTGGCGCCGACGGGTCCGGGGGGGGCCGCCGGAAATTTCGGGGCGCTCGGGGGTCGGGCGGCGGAAAGTGGCGCCGACGGGTCCGGGGGGCCGCCGGCACTTTCGGGACGCTCGGGGGGTCGTGCGGCGGAAAGTGGCGCCCATGGGTCCAGGGGGGCCACCGGCACTTTCGGGGCGCTCGGGGGGGTCGGGCGGCGGAAAGTGGCGCCGACGGGTCCGGGGGGGCCGCCGGCACTTTCGGAGGGCTCGGGGGGTCGGGCGGCGGAACGTGGCGCCGACGGGACTGGGCGGGCCGCCGGTACTTTCGGGGCGCTCGGGGGGTCGGGCGGCGGAAAGTGGCGCCGACGGGTCCGGGGGGGCCGCCGGCACTTTCGGGGCTCTCGGGGGGTCGGGCGGCAGAAAGTGGTGCCGACTGGTCCGGGGGGGCCGCCGGCACTTTCGTGGCGCTCGGGGGGTCGGGCGGCGGAATGTGGCGCCGAAGGGTCCCGGGGGCCGCCGGCACTTTCGGGGCGCTCGGGGGGTCGGGTGGCGCAAAGTGGCGCCGAGGGGTCCGGCGGGGCCGCCGGCACTTTCGGGGCGCTCGGGGGGTAGGGCGGCGGAAAGTGGCGCCGACGGGTCCGGGGGGGCCGCCGGCACTTTCGGGGCGCTCGGGGGGGGTGGGCGGCGGAATGTGGCACCGACGGGGCCGGGCAGGCCGCCGGCGCTTTCGGGGCGCTTGGGGGGTCGGGCGGCGGAAAGTGGCACAAAAGGGTCCGGGGGGGCCGCCGGCTCTTTCGGGGCGCCCGGGGGGTCGTGCGGCAGAAAGTGGCACAAAAGGGGGGGGAGTCCACCGGCACTTTCGGGGCACTCGGTGGGTCGTGCGGCGGAAAGTGGCGCCGACGTGACCGGGGGGGCCACCGGCACTTTCGGGGCGCTCGGTGGGTCGGGGGCGGAAAGTGGCGCCGACGGGCCCGGGGGGGCCGCCGGCACTTTCGGGGCGCTCGGGGGGTCTGGCTGCGCAAAGTGGCTCCGACGGGTCCTGGGGGGCCGCCGGCACTTTCGGGGCACTCGGCGGGTCGGGTGGCGGAAAGTGGCGCCGAGGGGTCCGGGGAGGCCGCCGGCACTTTCGGGGCGCTCGGGGGGCCGGGCGCTGGAAAGTGGCGCCGAGGGGTCCGGGTGGGCCTCCGGCACTTTCGGGGCGCTCGGGGGGTCGGGCGGCGGAAAGTGGCGCCGACGGGTCCGGGGGGGCCGCCGGCACTTTTTGGGCGCTCGGGGGGTCGGGCGGCGGAAAGTTTCACCGAGGGGCCCGGGGGGGCCGCCGGCACTTTCGGGGCGCTCGGGGGGTCGGGTGGCGGAAAGTGGCGCCGACGGGTCCGGGGGGGCCGCCGGCAATTTCGGGGCGCTTGGGGGGTCGGGCGGCGTATAGTGGCGCCGAGGGGCCCGGGGGGCCGCCGGCACTTTCGGGGCGCACGGGGGGGTCGGGCGGCGGAAAGTTGCGCCGGCGGGTCCGGGGGGGCCGTCGGTACTTTCTGGGCGCTCGGGGGGTCGGGCGGCGGAAAGTGGCGCCGACGGGTCCGGGGGGGCCGCCGGGACTTTCAGGGCGCTCGGGGGTCGGGCGGCGGAAAGTGGCGCCGGGGGGCCCGGGGGGGCAGCCGGCACTTTCGGAGCACTCGGGGGGTCGGGCGGCAGAAAGTGGTGCCGACGGGTCCGGGGGGACCGCCGTCACTTTCGGGGCACTCGGGGGGGACGGGCGGCGGGAAGTGGCGCCGACGGATCCGGGGGGTCGCCGGGACTTTCGGGGCGCTCGGGGGTCGGGCGGCGGAAAGTGGCGCCGAGGGGCCCGGGGGGGCCGCTGGCAATTTCGGGGCGCTCTAGGGGTCGGGCGGCGGAAAGTGGCGTCGGCGGGTCCGGGGGAGCCGCCGGCACTTTCGGGGCGCTCGGGGGGTCGGGCGGCGGAAAGTGGCGCCGACGGGAGCGGGGGGCCCCCGGCACTTTTGGGGCACTCGGGGGGTCGGGGGGCAGAAAGTGGCGAAGACGGGTCCGGGGGGGCCGCCGGCACTTAAGGGGCGCTCGGGGGGTCGCGCGGCGGAAAGTGGCGTTGATGGGTCCGGGGGGGCCGCTGGCACATTCGGGGCGCTCGGGGGTTCGGGCGGCGGAAAGTTGCGCCGACTGTTCCGGGGGGGACGCCGGCACTTTCGGGGCGCTCGGGGGGTTGGGCGGCGGAAAGTGGCGGCGACGGGTCAGGGGGGGCAGCCGGCACTTTCGGGGCGCTCGGGGGGTCGGGCGGCGGAAAGTGGCGCCGACGGATCCGGGGGAACCGCCGACACTTTCGGGGCGCTCGGGGGATCGGGCGTCGGAATGTGGCGTTGACGGGTCCGGGGGGGACGCCGGCACTTTCGGGGCGCTCGGGGGGGTCGGGCGGCGCAAAGTGGCACCGACGGGTCCGGGGGGGCCGCCGGCACTTTCGGGGCGCTCGGGGGGTCGGGTGGCGGAAAGTGTCGCCGACGGGTCCGGGGGTGCTGCCGGCACTTTCGGGGCGCTCGGGGGGTCGGGCGGTGGAAAGTGGCGCCGACGGGTCCGGGGGGTCGCCGGAACTTTCGGGGCGCTTGGGGGGTCGGGCGGCGGAAAGTGGCGCCGACGGGTACGGGGGGGCCGCTGGCACTTTCGGGGCGCTCGGGGGGTCGGGCGGCGGAAAGTGGCGCCGACGGGTCTGGGGGGGCCGCCGGCACATTTGGGGCGCTCGGGTTGTCGTGTGGCGGAGACTGGCGCTGACGAGTCCGGGGGGGGCACCGGCACTTTCGGGGAGCTCGGCGGGTCGGGCGGCGGAAAGTGGCACCGACGGGTCCGGGGGGGCGACGGCACTTTCGGGGCTCTCGGGGGGTGGGTCGGCGGAGAGTGGCGCCGACGGGTCCGGGGGGGCCACTGGCACTTTAAGGGCGCTCGGGGGGTCGGGCGGCGGAAAGTGGCGCCGACGGGTCCTGGGGGGCCGCCGGCACTTTCGGGGCGCTCGGGGGGGTCGGGCGGCGGAAAGTGGCGCCGACGGGTCAGGGGGGTCGCCGGCACTTTCGGGGCGCTCGGGGGGTCGGGCGGCGGAAAGTGGCGCCGACGGGTCCGGGGGGCCGCCGGCACTTTTGGGGCGCTCGTGGGGGTCGGGCGGCGGAAAGTGGCGCCGAAGTGTCCGGGGGGGCCGGCGGCACTTTCGGGGCGCTCGGGGGGTCGGGCGGCGGGAAGTGGCGCCGACGAGTCCGGGCGGGCCGCCGGCACTTTCGGGGCGCTCGGGGGGTCGGGGGGCGGAAAGTGGTGCCGACGGGTCCGGGGGGGCCGCCGGGACTTTCGGGGCGCTCGGGGGGTCGGCTGGCGGAAAGTGGCGCCGACGGATCCGGGCGGGCCGCCGGCACTTTCGTGGCGCTCGGGGGGTCGGGCGGCGGAAAGTGGCGCCCACGGGTCCGGGCGGGCCGCCGGCACTTTCGGGGCGCTCGGGGGGTCGGGAAACGGAAAGTGGCGCCAACGGGTTCCGGGGGGCCGCCGGCACTTTCGGGGCGCTCGGGTTGTCGGGCGGCGGAAAGTGGCGCCGACGGGTCCGGGGGGGCCGCCGGCACTCTCGGGGCGTTCGGGGGGTCGGGCAGCAGAATGTGGCGCCGAAGGGTGCGGGGGGGGCGCCGGCACTTTCGGGGCGCTCGGGGGGTCGGGTGGCGGAAAGTGGCGCCAAGGGGTCCGGTGGGGCCGCCGGCACTTTCGGGGCGCTCGGGGGGTAGGGCGGCGGAAAGTGGCGCCGACGGGTCCGGGCGGGCGCCGGCACTTTTGGGGCGATCGGGGGGTCGGGCGACGGAAAGTGGTGCCGACGGGTTCAGGGGGGCCGCCGGCACTTTCGGGGCTCTCGGGGGGTCGGGCGGCGGAAAGTGGCGCCGAAGGGTGCGGGGGGGCCGCCGGCACTTTCGGGGCGCTCGGGGGGTCGGGCGGGGGAAAGTGGCGCCGACGGGTCCGGGGGGGCCGCCGGCACTTTCGGGGCTCTCGGGGGGTTGGGCGGCGGAAAGTGTCGCCGACGGGTCCGGGGGGGGCCGCCGGCACTTTCGGGTCACTCGGGGGGTCGGGCGGCAGAATGTGGCACCGAAGCGTCCGGGGGGGCCGCCGGCACTTTCGGGGCGCTCGGGGGGTAGGGCGGCGGAGAGTGGTGCTGACGGGTCCGGGGGGGCCGCCGGCACTTTCGGGGCGCTCGGGGGGTCGGGCGGCGGAATGTGGCGCCGACGGGTCCGGGGGGGCCGCGGGCACTTTGGGGGCGCTCGGGGGGTCGGGGGCGGAAAGTGGCGCTGATGGGTCCGGGGGGGCCAACGGAACTTTCGGGGCGCTCGCGGGGTCGGGCGGCGGTAAGTGACGCCGACGGGTCCTGGGGGGCCTCCGGGACTTTCGGGGCGCTCGGGGGGTCGGTCGGCGGAAAGTGGCGCCGAGGGGTCCGGGGAGGACGCCGGTACTTTTGGGGCGCTCGGGGGGGTCGAGCAGCGGAAAGTGGCACCGACGGGTCCGGGGGGGCCGCCGGCACTTTCGGGGCGCTCGCGGGGTCGGGCGGCGGAAAGTGACGCCGACGGGTCCTGGGGGGCCGCCGGCACTTTCGGGGCGCTCGGTGGGTCAGGCGGCGGAAAGTGGCGCCGAGGGGTCCGGGGACGCCTCCGGCACTTTCGGGGCGCTCGGGGGGTCGGGCAGCGGAAAGTGGCGCCGACGGGTCCGGGGGGGCCGCCGGCAATTTCGGGGCGCTCGGGGGGGTCGGGCGGCGGAACGTGGCGCCGACGGGTCCGGGGGGGGCCGCCGGCACTTTCAGGGCGCTCGCGGGGTCGGGCGGCGGAAAGTGGCGCCGACGGGTCCGGGGGGTCAGGCGGCACTTTCGGGGCGTTCGGATGGTCGGGTGGCGGAAAGTGGCGCCGACGGGTCCTGGGGGCCGCCGGCACTTTCGGCGCGCTCGGGGGGGTCGGGCGCTGGAAAGTGGCGCCGAGGGGTCCGGGTGGGCCACCGGCACTTTCGGGGCGCTCTCGGGGTCGGGCGGCGGAAAGTGGCGCCGAGGGGCCCGGGGGGGCCGCCGGCACTTTCGGGGCGCTCGGGGGGGCCGGGCGGCAGAAAGTGGCGCTGACTGGTCTGGGGGGGCCGCCGGCACTTTCGGGGCGCTCGGGGGGTCGGGCAGCGGAAAGTGGCGTTGACGGGTCCGGGGGGGTCGCCGGCACTTTCGGGGCGCTCGGGGGTTCGGGCAGCGGAAAGTGGCGCCGAGGGGCCTGGGGGGGCCGCCGGCACTTACGGGGCGCTCGGGGGGTCGGGCAGCGGAAAGTGGCGCCGACGGGTCCGGGGGGGCCGCCGGAAATTTCGGGGCGCTCGGGGGGTCGGGCGGCGGAAAGTGGCGCCGACGGGTCCGGGGGGCCGCCGGCACTTTCGGGACGCTCGGGGGGTCGTGCGGCGGAAAGTGGCGCCCATGGGTCCGGGGGGGGCCACCGGCACTTTCGGGGCGCTCGGGGGGGTCGGGCGGCGGAAAGTGGCGCCGACGGGTCCGGGGGGGCCGCCGGCACTTTCGGAGGGCTCGGGGGGTCGGGCGGCGGAACGTGGGCGCCGACGGGACTGGGCGGGCCGCCGGTACTTTCGGGGCGCTCGGGGGGTCGGGCGGCGGAAAGTGGCGCCGACGGGTCCGGGGGGGCCGCCGGCACTTTTGGGGCTCTCGGGGGGTCGGGCGGCAGAAAGTGGTGCCGACTGGTCCGGGGGGGCCGCCGGCACTTTCGGGGCGCTCGGGGGGTCGGGCGGCGGAATGTGGCGCCGAAGGGTCCCGGGGGCCGCCGGCACTTTCGGGGCGCTCGGGGGGTCGGGTGGCGCAAAGTGGCGCCGAGGGGTCCGGCGGGGCCGCCGGCACTTTCGGGGGCGCTCGGGGGGGTAGGGCGGCGGAAAGTGGCGCCGACGGGTCCGGGGGGGCCGCCGGCACTTTCGGGGCGCTCGGGGGGGGTGGGCGGCGGAATGTGGGCACCGACGGGGCCGGGCAGGCCGCCGGCGCTTTCGGGGCGCTTGGGGGGGTCGGGCGGCGGAAAGTGGCACAAAAGGGTCCGGGGGGGCCGCCGGCACTTTCGGGGCGCCCGGGGGGTCGTGCGGCAGAAAGTGGCACAAAAGGGGGGGGAGTCCACCGGCACTTTCGGGGCACTCGGTGGGTCGTGCGGCGGAAAGTGGCGCCGACGTGACCGGGGGGGCCACCGGCACTTTCGGGGCGCTCGGTGGGTCGGGGGCGGAAAGTGGCGCCGACGGGCCCGGGGGGGCCGCCGGCACTTTCGGGGCGCTCGGGGGGTCTGGCTGCGCAAAGTGGCTCCGACGGGTCCTGGGGGGCCGCCGGCACTTTCGGGGCACTCGGCGGGTCGGGTGGCGGAAAGTGGCGCCGAGGGGTCCGGGGAGGCCGCCGGCACTTTCGGGGCGCTCGGGGGGCCGGGCGCTGGAAAGTGGCGCCGAGGGGTCCGGGTGGGCCTCCGGCACTTTCGGGGCGCTCGGGGGGTCGGGCGGCGGAAAGTGGCGCCGACGGGTCCGGGGGGGCCGCCGGCACTTTTTGGGCGCTCGGGGGGTCGGGCGGCGGAAAGTTTCACCGAGGGGCCCGGGGGGGCCGCCGGCACTTTCGGGGCGCTCGGGGGGTCGGGTGGCGGAAAGTGGCGCCGACGGGTCCGGGGGGGCCGCCGGCAATTTCGGGGCGCTTGGGGGGTCGGGCGGCGTAAAGTGGCGCCGAGGGGCCCGGGGGGCCGCCGGCACTTTCGGGGCGCACGGGGGGGTCGGGCGGCGGAAAGTTGCGCCGGCGGGTCCGGGGGGGGCCGTCGGTACTTTCTGGGCGCTCGGGGGGTTGGGCGGCGGAAAGTGGCGCCGACGGGTCCGGGGGGGGCCGCCGGGACTTTCAGGGCGCTCGGGGGTCGGGCGGCGGAAAGTGGCGCCGGGGGGCCCGGGGGGGCAGCCGGCACTTTCGGAGCACTCGGGGGGTCGGGCGGCAGAAAGTGGTGCCGACGGGTCCGGGGGGACCGCCGTCACTTTCGGGGCACTCGGGGGGACGGGCGGCGGGAAGTGGCGCCGACGGATCCGGGGGGTCGCCGGGACTTTCGGGGCGCTCGGGGGGTCTGGGGGCGGAAAGTGTCACCAAGGGGTTCGGGGGGGCCGCCGGCACTTTCGGGGCGCTTGGGGGGGTCGGGCGGCGTAAAGTGGCACCGATGGGTCCGGGGGGGGCCGCCGGCACTTTCGGGGCGCTTGGGGGTTGGGCGGCGGAAAGTGGCGCCGAGGGGCCCGGGGGGGCCGCTGGCAATTTCGGGGCGCTCTAGGGGTCGGGCGGCGGAAAGTGGCGTCGGCGGGTCCGGGGGAGCCGCCGGCACTTTCGGGGTGCTCGGGGGGTCGGGCGGCGGAAAGTGGCGCCGACGGGAGCGGGGGGGCCCCCGGCACTTTTGGGGCACTCGGGGGGTCGGGGGGCAGAAAGTGGCGAAGACGGGTCCGGGGGGGCCGCCGGCACTTAAGGGGCGCTCGGGGGGTCGCGCGGCGGAAAGTGGCGTTGATGGGTCCGGGGGGGGCCGCTGGCACATTCGGGGCGCTCGGGGGTTCGGGCGGCGGAAAGTTGCGCCGACTGTTCCGGGGGGGACGCCGGCACTTTCGGGGCGCTCGGGGGGTTGGGCGGTGGAAAGTGGCGGCGACGGGTCAGGGGGGGCAGCCGGCACTTTCGGGGCGCTCGGGGGGTCGGGCGGCGGAAAGTGGCGCCGACGGATCCGGGGGAACCGCCGACACTTTCGGGGCGCTCGGGGGATCGGGCGTCGGAATGTGGCGTTGACGGGTCCGGGGGGGACGCCGGCACTTTCGGGGCGCTCGGGGGGGTCGGGCGGCGCAAAGTGGCACCGACGGGTCCGGGGGGGCCGCCGGCACTTTCGGGGCGCTCGGGGGGTCGGGTAGCGGAAAGTGTCGCCGACGGGTCTGGGGGTGCTGCCGGCACTTTCGGGGCGCTCGGGGGGTCGGGCGGTGGAAAGTGGTGCCGACGGGTCCGGGGGGTCGCCGGAACTTTCGGGGCGCTTGGGGGGTCGGGCGGCGGAAAGTGGCGCCGACGGGTACGGGGGGGCCGCTGGCACTTTCGGGGCGCTCGGGGGGTCGGGCGGCGGAAAGTGGCGCCGACGGGTCTGGGGGGGCCGCCGGCACATTTGGGGCGCTCGGGTTGTCGTGTGGCGGAGACTGGCGCTGACGAGTCCGGGGGGGGGCCGCCGGCACTTTCGGGGAGCTCGGGGGGTCGGGCGGCGGAAAGTGGCACCGACGGGTCCGGGGGGGCGACGGCACTTTCGGGGCTCTCGGGGGGTGGGTCGGCGGAGAGTGGCGCCGACGGGTCCGGGGGGGCCGCCGGCACTTTCGGGGCGCTCGGGGGGGTCGGGCAGCAGAGAGTGGCGCCGACGGGTCCGGGGGGGCCGCCGGCACTTTCAGGGCGCTCGGGGGGTCGGGCGGCGGAAAGTGGCGCCGACGGGTCCTGGGGGGCCGCCGGCACTTTCGGGGCGCTCGGGGGGGTCGGGCGGCGGAAAGTGGCGCCGACGGGTCAGGGGGGCCGCCGGCACTTTCGGGGCGCTCGGGGGGTCGGGCGGCGGAAAGTGGCGCCGACGGGTCCGGGGGGCCGCCGGCACTTTTGGGGCGCTCGGGGGGTCGTGGGGCGGAAAGTGGCGCCGACGGGTCCGGGCGGGCCGCCGGCACTTTCGGGGCGCTCGGGGGGTCGTGGGGCGGAAAGTGGCGCCGACGGGTCCGGGGGGGCCGCCGGGACTTTCGGGGCGCTCGGGGGGTCGGGCGGCGGAAAGTGGCGCCGACGGATCCGGGCGGGCCGCCGGCACTTTCGTGGCGCTCGGGGGGTCGGGCGGCGGAAAGTGGCGCCGACGGGTCCGGGCGGGCCGCCGCACTTTCGGGGCGCTCGGGGGGTCGGGAAACGGAAAGTGGCGCCGACGGGTCCGGGGGGGCCGCCGGCACTTTCGGGGCGCTCGGGGGGTCGGGCGGCGGAAAGTGGCGCCGACGGGTCCGGGGGGGCCGCCGGCACTCTCGGGGCGTTCGGGGGGTCGGGCGGCGGAATGTGGCGCCGAAGGGTGCGGGGGGGGCGCCGGCACTTTCGGGGCGCTCGGGGGGTCGGGTGGCGGAAAGTGGCGCCGAGGGGTCCGGTGGGGCCGCCGGCACTTTCGGGGCGCTCAGGGGGTAGGGCGGCGGAAAGTGGCGCCGACGGGTCCGGGCGGGCGCCGGCACTTTCGGGGCGATCGGGGGGTCGGGCGACGGAAAGTGGTGCCGACGGGTCCAGGGGGGCCGCCGGCACTTTTGGGGCGCTCGGGGGGTCGGTCGGCGGAAAGTGGCGCCGAAGGGTGCGGGGGGGCCGCCGGCACTTTCGGGGCGCTCGGGGGGTCGGGCGGGGGGAAAGTGGCGCCGACGGGTCCGGGGGGGCCACCGGCACTTTCGGGGCTCTCGGGGGGTTGGGCGGCGGAAAGTGGCGCCGACGGGTCCGGGGGGGCCGCCGGCACTTTCGGGGCGCTCGGGGGGTCGGGCGGCGGAATGTGGCGCCGAAGCGTCCGGGGGGGCCGCCGGCACTTTCGGGGCGCTCGGGGGGTAGGGCGGCGGAGAGTGGTGCTGACGGGTCCGGGGGGGGCCGCCGGCACTTTCGGGGCGCTCGGGGGGTTGGGCGGCGGAATGTGGCGCCGACGGGTCCGGGGGGGCCGCCGGCACTTTGGGGGCGCTCGGGGGGTCGGGGGCGGAAAGTGGCGCTGACGGGTCCGGGGGGGCCGCCGGAACTTTCGGGGCGCTCGCGGGGTCGGGCGGCGGTAAGTGACGCCGACGGGTCCTGGGGGGCCTCCGGGACTTTCGGGGCGCTCGGGGGGTCGGTCGGCGGAAAGTGGCGCCGAGGGGTCCGGGGAGGCCGCCGGCACTTTTGGGGCGCTCAAGGGGTCGGGCAGCGGAAAGTGGCACCGACGGGTCCGGGGGTCCGCCGGCACTTTCGGGGTGCTCGGGGGGTCGGGGGCGGAAAGTGGCGCTGAGGGGTCCGGGGGGGCCGCCGGAACTTTCGGGGCGCTCGCGGGGTCGGGCGGCGGAAAGTGACGCCGACGGCTCCTGGGGGGCCCCCGGCACTTTCGGGGCGCTCGGTGGGTCAGGCGGCGGAAAGTGGCGCCGAGGGGTCCGGGGAGGCCGCCGGCACTTTCGGGGCGCTCGGGGGGTCGGGCAGCGGAAAGTGGCGCCGACGGGTCCGGGGGGGCCCCCGGCACTTTCAGGGCGCTCGCGGGGTCGGGCGGCGGAAAGTGGCGCCGACGGGTCCGGGGGGTCCGGCGGCACTTTCGGGACGCTCGGGGGGTCGGGCGGCCGAAAGTGGCGCCGACGGGTCTGGGGGGGCCGCTGGCACTTTCGGGGCGCTCGGGGGTCGGGCGGCAGAAAGTGGCGCCGAGGGGCCAGGGGGGGCCGCCGGCACTTTCGGGTCGCTCGGGGGTCGGGCGGCGGAAACTGGCGCCGACGTGTCCGGGGGGGCCGCCGGCACTTTCGGGACGCTCGGGGGGTCGGGCGGCCGAAAGTGGCGCCGACGGGTCTGGGGGGGCCGCCGGCACTTTCGGGGCGCTCGGGGGTCGGGCGGCAGAAAGTGGCGCCGAGGGGCCAGGGGGGGCCGCCGGCACTTTCGGGGCGCTCGGGGGGTCGGGCGGCGGAAAGAGGCGCCGACGGGTCCGGGCGGGCCTCCGGCACTTTCGGGGCGCTCGGGGGGTCGGGCGGCGGAAAGTGGTGCCGACGGGTCCGGGGGGGCCGCCGGTACTTTCGGGGCGCTCGGGGGGTCGGGCGGCGGAAAGTGACGCCGACGGGTCCGGGGGGGCCGCCGGCATTTTCGGGGCGCTCGGGGGGTCGGGCGGGGGAAAGTGGCGCTGACGGGTCCGGGGGGGCCGCCGACACTTTCGGGGCGCTCGGGGGGTCGGGCGGCGGAAAGTGGCGCCGACGTGTCCCTGGGGGACGCCGGCACTTTCGGGGCGCTCGGGGGGTCTGGCGGCGGAAAGTTGCGCCGACGTGTCCGGGGGGGCCGCCGGCACTTTCGGGGCGCTCCGGGGGTCGGGCGGCGGAAAGTGGTGCCGACTGGCCCGGGCGGGCCGCCGGCAGTTTCGGGGCGCTCGGGGGGGTCGGGTGGCGGAAATTGGCGCCGACGGGCCCGGGGGGCCCGCCGGCACTTTCGGGGCGCTCGGGGGGTCGGGCGGGGGAAAGTGGCGCCGACGGGCCCGGGGGGGCCGCCGGCACTTTCGGGGCGCTCGGGGGATCGGGCGGCGGAAAGTGGCGCCGACGGGCCCGGGGGGCCGCCGGCACTTTCGGGGCGCTCGGGGGGTCGGGCGGCGGAAAGTGGCGCCGACGGGTCCGGGGGGCCGCCGGCACTTTCGGGACGCTCGGGGGGTCGTGCGGCGGAAAGTGGCGCCGACGGGTCCGGGGGGGCCGCCGGCACTTTCGGAGGGCTCGGGGGGTCGGGCGGCGGAAAGTGGCGCCGACAGGTCCGGGGGAGCCGCCGGCACTTTCGGGGCGCTCGGGGGGTCGGGCGGCGGAAAGTGGCGCCGACGGGTCCGGGGGGGCCGCCGGCACTTTTGGGGCGCTCGGGGGGTCGGGCGGCGGAAAGGGGCGCAGACGGGCCCGGGGGGCGCGCCGGCACTTTCGGGGCGCTCGGGGGGTCGGGCGGCGGAAAGTGGCGCCGAGGGGCCCGAGCGGGCCGCCGGCACTTTCGGGGCGCTCGGGGGGTCGCGCGGCAGAAAGTGGCGCCGACGTGCCCGGGGGGGACGCAGGTACTTTCGGGGCGCTCGGGGGGTCGGGCGGCAGAAAGTGGCGCCGACTGGCCCGGGGGGTCCGCCGGCACTTTCGGGGCGCTCGGGGGGTCGGGCGGCGGAAAGTGACGCCGACGGGTCCAGGGGGGCCGCCGGCACTTTCGGGGCGCTCAGGGGGTCGGGCGGCGGAAAGTGGCGCCGACGGGCCCGGGGGGGCCGCCGGCACTTTCGGCGTGCTCGGGGGGTCGGGCGGCGGAAAGTGGCGCCGAGGGGCCCGGGGGGGCCGCCGGCACTTTCGGGGCGCTCGGGGGGTCGCGCGGCGGAAAGTGGCGCCGACGGGCCCGGGGGGGACGCAGGCACTTTCGGGGCGCTCGGGTGGTTGGGCGGCGGAAAGTGGCGCCGACGGGTTCTGGGGGGCCACCGGCACTTTCGGGGCGCTCGGGGGGTCGGGCGGCGGAAAGTGGCGCCGACGGGTCCGGGGGGGCCGCCGGCACTTTCGGGGCTCTCGGGGGGTCGGGCGGCGGAAAGTTGCGCCGATTGGTCCGGGGGGGCCGCCGGCACCTTCGGGGCGCTCGGGGGGTCGGGCGGCGGAATGTGGCGCCGAAGGGTCCCGGGGGCCGCCGGCACTTTCGGGGCGCTCGGGGGGTCGGGTGGCGGAAAGTGGCGCCGAGGGGTCCGGCGGGGCCGCCGGCACTTTCGGGACGCTCGGGGGGTCGGGCGGCCGAAAGTGGCGCCGACGGGTCTGGGGGGGCCGCCGGCACTTTCGGGGCGCTCGGGGGTCGGGCGGCAGAAAGTGGCGCCGAAGGGCCAGGGGGGGCCGCCGGCACTTTCGGGGCGCTAGGGGGGTCGGGCGGCGGAAAGAGGCGCCGACGGGTCCGGGGGGGCCTCCGGCACTTTCGGGGTGCTCGGGGGGTCGGGCGGCGGAAAGTGGTGCCGACGGGTCCGGGGGGGCCGCCGGCACTTTCGGGGCGCTCGGGGGGTCGGGAGGCGGAAAGTGCCGCCGACGGGTCCGGGGGGGCCGCCGGCACTTTCGGGGCGCTCGGGGGGTTGGGCGGCGGAAAGTGGCGCCAACGGGTCCAGGGGGGCCGCCGACACTTTCGGGGCGCTCGGGGGGTCGGGCGGCGGAAAGTTGCGCCGACGTGTCCGGGGGGGCCGCCGGCACTTTCGGGGCGCTCGGGGGGTCGTGCGGCGGAAAGTGGTGCCGACTGGCCCGGGCGGGCCGCCGGCAGTTTCGGGGCGCTCGGGGGGTCGGGCGGCGGAAAGTGGCGCCGAAGGGCCCGGGGGGCCCGCCGGCACTTTCGGGGCGCTCGGGGGGACGGGCGGGGGAAAGTGGCGCCGACGGGCCCGGGGGGGCCTCCGGCACTTTCGGGGCGCTCGGGGGATCGGGCGGCGGAAAGTGGCGCCGACGAGCCCGGGGGGCCGCCGGCACTTTCGGGGCGCTCGGGGGGTCGGGCGGTGGAAAGTGGCGCCGATGGGTCCGGGGGGGCCGCCGGCACTTTCGGGGCGCTCGGGGGGTCGGGCGGCTGAAAGTGGCACCGAAGGGTCCGGGGGGCCGGCGGCACTTTCGGGGCGCTCGGGGGGTCAGGGGGCGGAAAGTGGCGCCGACGCGTCCGGGGGGGGCCGCCGGCACTTTTGGGGCGCTCGGAGGGTCGAGCGGCAGAAAGTAGCGCTGACGGTTCCGGGGGGGCCCCCGGCCGCTGGCACTTTCGGGGCGCTCGAGGGGTCGGGCGGCGGAAAGTGGCGCCGACGGGCCGGGGGGGCCGCCGGCACTTTCGGGGCGCTCGGGGGGACGGGCGGCGGAAAGTGGCGCCGACGGGCTCGGGGGGGCCGCCGGCACTTTCGGGGCGCTCGGGGGGTCGGGCGGCGGAAAGTGGCGGCGACGTGTCCGGGGGGGCCGCCGGCACTTTCGGGGCTCTCGGGGGGTCGGGCGGCGGAAAGTGGCGCCGACAGGCCCGGGGGGGGGGCGCCGGCACTTTCGGGGCGCTCGGGGGTCGGGCAGCGGAAAGTTGCGCCGACGGGTCCGGGGGGGCCGCCGGCACTTTTCTGGTGCTCGGGGTGTCGGGCGGCGGAATGTGGCGCCAACGGGAACTGGAGGGCCGCCGGCACTTTCGGGGCGCTCGGGGGTCGGGCGGCGGAAAGTGGCGCCGACGGGTTCGGGGGGGGCCGCCGGCACTTTCGGGGCGCTTGGGGGGTCGGGCGGCGGAAAGTGGCGCCAATGGGCCCGGGGGGCCGCCGGCACTTTTGGGGCGCTAGGGGGGTCGCGCGGCGGAAAGTGGCGCCGACGGGCCCGGGGGGAACGCAGGCACTTTCGGGGCGCTCGGGTGGTCGGGCGACGGAAAGTGGCGCCGACGGGTACGGGGGGGCCGCCGGCACTTTCGGGGCGCTCGGGGGGTCGGGCGGCTGAAAGTGGCACCGACGGGTCCGGGGGGCCGGCGGCACTTTCGGGGCGCTCGGGGGGTCAGGGGGCGGAAAGTGGCGCCGACGCGTCCGGGGGGGGCCGCCGGCACTTTTGGGGCGCTCGGGGGGTCGGGCGGGAGAAAGTAGCGCTGACGGTTCCGGGGGGGCCCCCGGCCGCTGGCACTTTCGGGGCGCTCGAGGGGTCGGGCGGCGGAAAGTGGCGCCGACGGGCCGGGGGGGCGCCGGCACTTTCGGGGCGCTCGGGGGGTCGGGCGGCGGAAAGTGGCGCCGACGGGCTCGGGGGGGCCGCCGGCACTTTCGGGGCGCTCGGGGGGTCGGGCGGCGGAAAGTGGCGCCGACGGGCCCGGGGGGGCCGCCGGCACATTCGGGGCGCTCGGGGGGTCGGGGGGCGGAAAGTGGCGCTGACGGGTCCGGGGGGGCCGCCGGCACTTTTGGGGCGCACGGGGGGTCGGGCGGCGGAAAGTAGCGCCGACGGGTCTGGGGGGGCCGTCGGCACTTATCTGGCGCTCGGGGTGTCGGGCGGCGGAATGTGGCGCCAACGGGTACTGGGGGGCCGGCGGCACTTTCGGGGTGCTCGGGGGGTCGGGCGGCGGAAAGTGGCGCCGACGGGTCCGGGGGGGCCGCCGGCACTTTTGGGGCGCTCGGGGGGTCGGGCGGCGGAATGTGGCGCCAAGGGGTCCGGGGAGGCCGCCGGCACTTTCGGGGCGCTCGGGGGGTCGGGCGGCTGAAAGTGGCACCGACGGGTCCGGGGGACCGGCGGCACTTTCGGGGCGCTCGGGGGGTCAGGGGGCGGAAAGTGGCGCCGACGCGTCCGGGGGGGCCGCCGGCACTTTTGGGGCGCTCGGGGGGTCGGGCGGCAGAAAGTAGCGCTGACGGTTCCGGGGGGGCCCCCGGCCGCTGGCACTTTCGGGGCGCTCGAGGGGTCGGGCGGCGGAAAGTGGCGCCGACGGGCCGGGGGGGCCGCCGGCACTTTCGGGGCGCTCGGGGGGTCGGGGGGCGGAAAGTGGCGCCGACGGGTCTGGGGGTCCGCCGGCACTTTCGGGGCGCTCGGGGGGTCGGGCGGCGGAAAGTGGCGCCGACGGGTCCGGGGGGGCCGCAGGCAGTTTCGGGGCGCTCGGGGGGTCGGGCGGCGGAAAGTGGCGGCGACGTGTCCGGGGGGGCCGCCGGCACTTTCGGGGCTCTCGGGGGGTCGGGCGGCGGAAAGTGGCGCCGACAGGCCCGGGGGGGGCCGCCGGCACTTTCGGGGCGCTCGGGGGGTCGGACGGCGGAAAGTGGCGCCGACGGGTCTGGGGGGGCCTCCGGCACTTTCGGGGCGCTCGGGGGTCGGGCAGCGGAAAGTTGCGCCGACGGGTCCGGGGGGGCCGCCGGCACTTTTCTGGTGCTCGGGGTGTCGGGCGGCGGAATGTGGCGCCAACGGGTCCTGGAGGGCCGCCGGCACTTTCGGGGCGCTCGGGGGTCGGGCGGCGGAAAGTGGCGCCGACGGGTTCGGGGGGCCGCCGGCACTTTTGGGGCGCTAGGGGGGTCGCGCGGCGGAATGTGGCGCCGACGGGCCCGGGGGGAACGCAGGCACTTTCGGGGCGCTTGGGTGGTCGGGCGACGGAAAGTGGCGCCGACGGGTACGGGGGGCCGCCGGCACTTTCGGGGCGCTCGGGGGGTCGGGCGGCTGAAAGTGGCACCGAAGGGTCCGGGGGGCCGGCGGCACATTCGGGGCGCTCGGGGGGTCAGGGGGCGGAAAGTGGCGCCGACGCGTCCGGGGGGGCCGCCGGCACTTTCGGGGCGCTCGGGGGGTCGGGGGGCGGAAAGTGGCGCCGACGGGTCTGGGGGGGCCGCCGGCACTTTCGGGGCGCTCGGGGGGTCGGGCGGCGGAAAGTGGCGCCGACGGGTCCGGGGGGGCCGCAGGCAGTTTCGGGGCGCTCGGGGGGTCGGGCGGCTGAAAGTGGCGCCGACAGGTCCGGGGGGGCCGCCGGCACTTTCGGGGCGCTCGGGGGGTCGGGCGGCGGAAAGTGGCGGCGACGTGTCCGGGGGGGCCGCCGGCACTTTCGGGGCTCTCGGGGGGTCGGGCGGCGGAAAGTGGCGCCGACAGGCCCGGGGGGGGCCGCCGGCACTTTCGGGGCGCTCGGGGGGTCGGACGGCGGAAAGTGGCGCCGACGGGTCTGGGGGGGCCTCCGGCACTTTCGGGGCGCTCGGGGGTCGGGCAGCGGAAAGTTGCGCCGACGGGTCCGGGGGGGCCGCCGGCACTTTTCTGGTGCTCGGGGTGTCGGGCGGCGGAATGTGGCGCCAACGGGTCCTGGAGGGCCGCCGGCACTTTCGGGGCGCTCGGGGGTCGGGCGGCGGAAAGTGGCGCCGACGGGTTCGGGGGGCCGCCGGCACTTTTGGGGCGCTAGGGGGGTCGCGCGGCGGAATGTGGCGCCGACGGGCCCGGGGGGAACGCAGGCACTTTCGGGGCGCTTGGGTGGTCGGGCGACGGAAAGTGGCGCCGACGGGTACGGGGGGCCGCCGGCACTTTCGGGGCGCTCGGGGGGTCGGGCGGCTGAAAGTGGCACCGAAGGGTCCGGGGGGCCGGCGGCACTTTCGGGGCGCTCGGGGGGTCAGGGGGCGGAAAGTGGCGCCGACGCGTCCGGGGGGGGCCGCCGGCACTTTTGGGGCGCTCGGGGGGTCGGGCGGCAGAAAGTAGCGCTGACGGTTCCGGGGGGGCCCCCGGCCGCTGGCACTTTCGGGGCGCTCGAGGGGTCGGGCGGCGGAAAGTGGCGCCGACGGGCCGGGGGGGCCGCCGGCACTTTCGGGGCGCTCGGGGGGTCGGGCGGCGGAAAGTGGCGCCGACGGGCTCGGGGGGGCCGCCGGCACTTTCGGGGCGCTCGGGGGGTCGGGCGGCGGAAAGTGGCGCCGACGGGCCCGGGGGGGCCGCCGGCACATTCGGGGCGCTCGGGGGGTCGTTGGGCGGAAAGTGGCGCTGACGGATCCGGGGGGGCCGCCGGCACTTTTGGGGCGCTCGGGGGGTCGGGCGGCGGAAAGTAGCGCCGACGGGTCCGGGGGGGCCGCCCGCACTTTTCTGGCGCTCGGGGTGTCGGGTGGCGGAATGTGGCGCCAACGGGTTCTGGGGGGCCGGCGGCACTTTCGGGGTGCTCGGGGGGTCGGGCGGCGGAAAGTGGCGCCGACGGGTCCGGGGGGGCCGCCGGCACTTTTGGGGCGCTCGGGGGGTCGGGCGGCGGAAAGTAGCGCCGACGGGTCCGGGGGGGCCGCCGGCACTTTTCTGGCGCTCGGGGTGTCGGGCGGCGGAATGTGGCGCCAACGGGTACTGGGGGGCCGCCGGCACTTTCGGGGCGCTCGGGGGGTCGGGCGGCGGAAAGTGCCACCAAGGGGTCCGGGGGGGCCGCCGGCACTTTCGGGGCGCTCGGGGGGTCGGGCGGCTGAAAGTGGCACCGACGGGTCCGGGGGACCGGCGGCACTTTCGGGGCGCTCGGGGGTTCAGGGGGCGGAAAGTGGCGCCGACGCGTCCGGGGGGGCTGCCGGCACTTTTGGGGCGCTCGGGGGGTCGGGCGGCAGAAAGTAGCGCTGACGGTTCCGGGGGGGCCCCCGGCCGCTGGCACTTTCGGGGCGCTCGAGGGGTCGGGCGGCGGAAAGTGGCGCCGACGGGCCGGGGGGGCCGCCGGCACTTTCGGGGCGCTCGGGGGGTCGGGGGGCGGAAAGTGGCGCCGACGGGTCCAGGGGGGCTGCCGGCACTTTCGGGGCGCTCGGGGGGTCGGGGGGCGGAAAGTGGCGCCGACGGGTCCGGTGGGGCCGCCGGCACTTTTGGGGCGCTCGGGGGGTCGGGCGGCGGAAAGTGGCGCCGACGGGTCCGCGGGGGACGCCGGCACTTTCGGGGCGCTCGGGGGGTCGGGCGGCGGAAAGTGGCGCTGACGGGTCCGGGGGGGCCGCCGGCACTTTCGGGGCGCTCGGGGGCTCGGGCGGCAGAAAGTGGCGCCGACGGGTCCGGGGGGGCCGCAGGCAGTTTCGGGGCGCTCGGGGGGTCGGGCGGCTGAAAGTGGCGCCGACAGTTCCGGGGGGGCCGCCGGCACTTTCGGGGCGCTCGGGGGGTCGGGCGGCGGAAAGTGGCGCCGACGTGTCCGGGGGGGCCGCCGGCACTTTCGGGGCTCTCGGGGGGTCGGGCGGCGGAAAGTGGCGCCGACAGGCCCGGGGGGGGCCGCCGGCACTTTCGGGGCGCTCGGGGGGTCGGACGGCGGAAAGTGGCGCCGACGGGTCTGGGGGGGCCTCCGGCACTTTCGGGGCGCTCGGGGGTCGGGCAGCGGAAAGTTGCGCCGACGGGTCCGGGGGGGCCGCCGGCACTTTTCTGGTGCTCGGGGTGTCGGGCGGCGGAATGTGGCGCCAACGGGTCCTGGAGGGCCGCCGGCACTTTCGGGGCGCTCGGGGGTCGGGCGGCGGAAAGTGGCGCCTACGGGTTCGGGGGGGCCGCCGGCACTTTCGGGGCGCTCGGGGGGTCGGGCGGCGGAAAGTGGCGCCAATGGGCCCGGGGGGCCGCCGGCACTTTCGGAGCGCTCGGGGGGTCGGACGGCGGAAAGTGGCGCCGACGGGTCTGGGGGAGCCTCCGGCACTTTCGGGGCGCTCGGGGGTCGGGCAGCGGAAAGTTGCGCCGACGTGTCCGGGGGGACCGCCGGCACTTTTCTGGCGCTCGGGGTGTCGGGCGGCGGAATGTGGCGCCAACGGGTCCTGGAGGGCCGCCGGCACTTTCGGGGCGCTCGGGGGGTCGGGCGGCGGAAAGTGGCGCCGATGGGCCCGGGGGGCCGCCGGTACTTTTGCGGCGCTCGGGGGGTCGCGCGGCGGAAAGTGGCGCCGACGGGCCCGGGGGGGGGACGCAGGCACCTTCGGGGCGCTCGGGGGGTCGGGCGACGGAAAGTGGCGCCGACGGGTCCAGGGGGGCCTCCGGCACTTTCGGGGCGCTCGGGGGTCGGGCAGCGGAAAGTTGCGCCGACGGGTCCGGGGGGGCCGCCGGCACTTTTCTGGCGCTCGGGGGGTCGGGCGGCGGAAAGTGGCGCCGATGGGCCCGGGGGGCCGCCGGTACTTTTGGGGCGCTCGGGGGGTCGCGCGGCGGAAAGTGGTGCCGACGGGCCCGGGGGGGGACGCAGGCACTTTCGGGGCGCTCGGGGGGTCGGGCGACGGAAAGTGGCAACGACGGGTCCGGGGGGGCCGCCGGCACTTTCGGGGCGCTCGGGGGGTCGGGCGGCTGAAAGTGGCACCGACGGGTCCGGGGGGCCGGCGGCACTTTCGGGGCGCTCGGGGGGTCGGGGGGCGGAAAGTGGCGCCGACGCGTCCGGGGGGGCCGCCGGCACTTTTGGGGCGTTCGGGGGGTCGGGCGGCGGAAAGTAGCGCTGAAGGTTCCGGGGGGGCCCCCGGCCGCTGGCACTTTTGGGCCGCTCGGGGGGTTGGGTGGCGGAAAGTGGCGCCGACGCGTCCGGGGGGGCCGCCGGCACTTTTGGGGCGCTCGGGGGGTCGGGCGGCGGAAAGTAGCGCTGACGGTTCCGGGGGGGCCCCCGGCCGCTGGCACTTTCGGGCCGCTCGGGGGTCGGGCAGCGGAAAGTTGCGCCGACGTGTCCGGGGGGACCGCCGGCACTTTTCTGGCGCTCGGGGTGTCGGGCGGCGGAATGTGGCGCCAACGGGTCCTGGAGGGCCGCCGGCACTTTCGGGGCGCTCGGGGGGTCGGGCGGCGGAAAGTGGCGCCGATGGGCCCGGGGGGCCGCCGGTACTTTTGCGGCGCTCGGGGGGTCCGGCGGCGGAAAGTGGCGCCGACGGGCCCGGGGGGGCCGCCGGCACTTTCGGGGCTCTCGGGGGGTCGGGCGGCGGAAAGTGGCGCCGACAGGCCCGGGGGGGGCCGCCGGCACTTTCGGGGCGCTCGGGGGGTCGGACGGCGGAAAGTGGCGCCGACGGGTCTGGGGGGGCCTCCGGCACTTTCGGGGCGCTCGGGGGTCGGGCAGCGGAAAGTTGCGCCGACGGGTCCGGGGGGGCCGCCGGCACTTTTCTGGTGCTCGGGGTGTCGGGCGGCGGAATGTGGCGCCAACGGGTCCTGGAGGGCCGCCGGCACTTTCGGGGCGCTCGGGGGTCGGGCGGCGGAAAGTGGCGCCTACGGGTTCGGGGGGGCCGCCGGCACTTTCGGGGCGCTCGGGGGGTCGGGCGGCGGAAAGTGGCGCCAATGGGCCCGGGGGGCCGCCGGCACTTTCGGAGCGCTCGGGGGGTCGGACGGCGGAAAGTGGCGCCGACGGGTCTGGGGGAGCCTCCGGCACTTTCGGGGCGCTCGGGGGTCGGGCAGCGGAAAGTTGCGCCGACGTGTCCGGGGGGACCACCGGCACTTTTCTGGCGCTCGGGGTGTCGGGCGGCGGAATGTGGCGCCAACGGATCCTGGAGGGCCGCCGGCACTTTCGGGGCGCTCGGGGGGTCGGGCGGCGGAAAGTGGCGCCGATGGGCCCGGGGGGCCGCCGGTACTTTTGCGGCGCTCGGGGGGTCGCGCGGCGGAAAGTGGCGCCGACGGGCCCGGGGGGGGGACGCAGGCACCTTCGGGGCGCTCGGGGGGTCGGGCGACGGAAAGTGGCGCCGACGGGTCCAGGGGGGCCTCCGGCACTTTCGGGGCGCTCGGGGGTCGGGCAGCGGAAAGTTGCGCCGACGGGTCCGGGGGGGCCGCCGGCACTTTTCTGGCGCTCGGGGGGTCGGGCGGCGGAAAGTGGCGCCGATGGGCCCGGGGGGCCGCCGGTACTTTTGGGGCGCTCGGGGGGTCGCGCGGCGGAAAGTGGTGCCGACGGGCCCGGGGGGGGACGCAGGCACTTTCGGGGCGCTCGGGGGGTCGGGCGACGGAAAGTGGCAACGACGGGTCCGGGGGGGCCGCCGGCACTTTCGGGGCGCTCGGGGGGTCGGGCGGCTGAAAGTGGCACCGACGGGTCCGGGGGGCCGGCGGCACTTTCGGGGCGCTCGGGGGGTCGGGGGGCGGAAAGTGGCGCCGACGCGTCCGGGGGGGCCGCCGGCACTTTTGGGGCGTTCGGGGGGTCGGGCGGCGGAAAGTAGCGCTGAAGGTTCCGGGGGGGCCCCCGGCCGCTGGCACTTTTGGGCCGCTCGGGGGGTTGGGTGGCGGAAAGTGGCGCCGACGCGTCCGGGGGGGCCGCCGGCACTTTTGGGGCGCTCGGGGGGTCGGGCGGCGGAAAGTAGCGCTGACGGTTCCGGGGGGGCCCCCGGCCGCTGGCACTTTCGGGCCGCTCGGGGGTCGGGCAGCGGAAAGTTGCGCCGACGTGTCCGGGGGGACCGCCGGCACTTTTCTGGCGCTCGGGGTGTCGGGCGGCGGAATGTGGCGCCAACGGGTCCTGGAGGGCCGCCGGCACTTTCGGGGCGCTCGGGGGGTCGGGCGGCGGAAAGTGGCGCCGATGGGCCCGGGGGGCCGCCGGTACTTTTGCGGCGCTCGGGGGGTCGCGCGGCGGAAAGTGGCGCCGACGGGCCCGGGGGGCGGACGCAGGCACCTTCGGGGCGCTCGGGGGGTCGGGCGACGGAAAGTGGCGCCGACGGGTCCAGGGGGGCCTCCGGCACTTTCGGGGCGCTCGGGGGTCGGGCAGCGGAAAGTTGCGCCGACGGGTCCGGGGGGGCCGCCGGCACTTTTCTGGCGCTCGGGGGGTCGGGCGGCGGAAAGTGGCGCCGATGGGCCCGGGGGGCCGCCGGTACTTTTGGGGCGCTCGGGGGGTCGCGCGGCGGAAAGTGGTGCCGACGGGCCCGGGGGGGGACGCAGGCACTTTCGGGGCGCTCGGGGGGTCGGGCGACGGAAAGTGGCAACGACGGGTCCGGGGGGGCCACCGGCACTTTCGGGGCGCTCGGGGGGTCGGGCGGCTGAAAGTGGCACCGACGGGTCCGGGGGGCCGGCGGCACTTTCGGGGCGCTCGGGGGGTCGGGGGGCGGAAAGTGGCGCCGACGCGTCCGGGGGGGCCGCCGGCACTTTTGGGGCGTTCGGGGGGTCGGGCGGCGGAAAGTAGCGCTGAAGGTTCCGGGGGGGCCCCCGGCCGCTGGCACTTTTGGGCCGCTCGGGGGGTTGGGTGGCGGAAAGTGGCGCCGACGCGTCCGGGGGGGCCGCCGGCACTTTTGGGGCGCTCGGGGGGTCGGGCGGCGGAAAGTAGCGCTGACGGTTCCGGGGGGGCCCCCGGCCGCTGGCACTTTCGGGCCGCTCGGGGGGTTGGGCGGCGGAAAGTGGCGCCGACGGGTCCGGGGGGGCCCACTGGCACTTTCGGAGCGCTCGGGGGGTCGGGCGGCAGAAAGTGGCGCCGACAGGCCCGGGGGGGCCGCCGGTACTTTCGGGGCGCTCGGGGGGTCGGACGGCGGAAAGTGGCGCCGACGGGTCTGGGGGGGCCTCCGGCACTTTCGGGGCGCTCGGGGGTCGGGCAGCGGAAAGTTGCGCCGACGGGTCCGGGGGGGCCGCCGGCACTTTTCTGGCGCTCGGGGTGTCGGGCGGCGGAATGTGGCGCCGACGGGCCCGGGGGGGGACGCAGGCACTTTCGGGGCGCTCGGGGGGTCGGGCGGCGGAAAGTAGCGCTGACGGTTCTGGGGGGGCCCCCGGCCGCTGGCACTTTCGGGCCGCTCGGGGGGTTGGGCGGCGGAAAGTGGCGCCGACGGGTCCGGGGGGGCCCACTGGCACTTTTGGGGCGCTCGGGGTGTCGGGCGTCGGAAAGTGGCGCCGACGGGCCCGGGGGGGACGTAGGCACTTTCGGGGCGCTCGGGGGGTCGGGCGGCGGAAAGTGGCACCGACGGGACCGGGGGGGCCGCCGGCACTTTCGGGGCGCTCGGGGGGTCGGGCGGTGGAAGGTGGCGCCGACGGGTCCGGGGGGGCCGCCGGAAATTTCGCGGCGCTCGGGGGGTCGGGGGGCGGAAAGCGGCGCCGACGGGTCCGGGGGGCCGCCGGCACTTTTGGGGCGCTCAGGGTGTCGGGCGTTGGAAAGTAGCGCCGACGGGTCCGGGGGGGCCGCCGACACTTTTCTGGCGCTCGGGGTGTCGGGCGGCGGAATGTGGCGCCAAAGGGTCCTGGGGGGCCGCCGGCACTTTCGGGGCGCTCGGGGGGTTGGGCGGCGGAAATTGCCACCCAGGGGTCCGGGGGGGCCGCCGGCACTTTCGGGGCGCTCGGGGGGTCGGGCGGCGGAAAGTGGCGCCGACGGGTTTGGGGGGCCGCTGGCACTTTCGGGGCGCTAGGGGGGTCGGGCGGCGGAAAGTGCCACCAAGGGGTCCGGGGGGACCGCCGGCACTTTCGGGGCGCTCGGGGGGTCGGGCGGCGGAAAGTGGCGCCGACGGGTTCGGGGGGGCCGCCGGCACTTTCGGGGCGCTCGGGGGGTCGGGCGGCGGAAAGTGGCGCCGACGGGTCCGGGGGGGCCGCCGGCACTTTCGGGGCGCTCGGGGGTCGGGGGGCGGAAAATGGCGCCGACGGGTCCGGGGGGGCCGCCGGCACATTTGGGGCGCTCGGGGGGTCGGGCGGCGGAAAGTAGCGCCGACCGGTCCGGGGGGCCGCCGGCACTTTTCTGGCTCTCGGGGTGTCGTGCGGCGGAATGTGGCGCCAACGGGCCCTGGGGGAGCCGCCGGCACTTTTGGGGCGCTCGGGGGGGTTGGGCGGTGGAAAGTGCCAACAAGGGGTCCGGGGGGGCCGCCGGCACTTTCGGGGCGCTCGGGGAGTCGGGCGGCGGAAAGTGGCACCGACGGGTCCGGGGGGGCCGCCGGCACTTTCGGGGCGCTCGGGGGGTCGGGCGGTGGAAGGTGGCGCCGACGGGTCCGGGGGGGCCGCCGGAAATTTCGCGGCGCTCGGGGGGTCGGGGGGCGGAAAGCGGCGCCGACGGGTCCGGGGGGCCGCCGGCACTTTTGGGGCGATCAGGGTGTCGGGCGTTGGAAAGTAGCGCCGACGGGTCCGGGGGGGCCGCCGACACTTTTCTGGCGCTCGGGGTGTCGGGCGGCGGAATGTGGCGCCAAAGGGTCCTGGGGGGCCGCCGGCACTTTCGGGGCGCTCGGGGGGTCGGGCGGCGGAAAGTGGCGCCGATGGGCCCGGGGGGCCGCCGGTACTTTTGGGGCGCTCGGGGGGTCGCGCGGCGGAAAGTGGCGCCGACGGGCCCGGGGGGGGACGCAGGCACTTTCGGGGCGCTCGGGGGGTCGGGCGACGGAAAGTGGCAACGACGGGTCCGGGGGGGCCGCCGGCACTTTCGGGGCGCTCGGGGGGTCGGGCGGCTGAAAGTGGCACCGACGGGTCCGGGGGGCCGGCGGCACTTTCGGGGCGCTCGGGGGGTCGGGGGGCGGAAAGTGGCGCCGACGCGTCCGGGGGGGCCGCCGGCACTTTTGGGGCGTTCGGGGGGTCGGGCGGCGGAAAGTAGCGCTGACGGTTCCGGGGGGGCCCCCGGCCGCTGGCACTTTTGGGCCGCTCGGGGGGTTGGGCGGCGGAAAGTGGCGCCGACGGGTCCGGGGGGGCCGCCGGCACTTTCGGGGCGCTCGGGGGGTCGGGCGGCGGAAAGTGGCGCCGACGGGTCCGGTGGGGCCGCCGGCACTTTCGGGGCGCTCGGGGGGTCGGGCGGCGGAAAGTGGCGCCGACGGGTCCGCGGGGGCCGCCGGCACTTTCGGGGCGCTCGGGGGGTCGGGCGGCGGAAAGTGGCGCCGACGGGTCCGGGGGGGCCGCCGGCACTTTCGGGGCGCTCGGGGGGTCGGGCGGCGGAAAGTAGCGCTGACGGTTCCGGGGGGGCCCCCGGCCACTGGCACTTTTGGGCCGCTCGGGGGGTTGGGTGGCGGAAAGTGGCGCCGACGCGTCCGGGGGGGCCGCCGGCACTTTTGGGGCGCTCGGGGGGTTGGGCGGCGGAAAGTAGCGCTGACGGTTCCGGGGGGGGCCCCGGCCGCTGGCACTTTCGGGCCGCTCGGGGGGTTGGGCGGTGGAAAGTGGCGTCGACGGGTCCGGGGGGGGCCACCGGCACTTTTGGGGTGCTCGGGGGGTCGGGCGGCGGAAAGTAGCGCTGACGGTTCCGGGGGGGCCCCCGGCCGCTGGCACTTTCGGGCCGCTCGGGGGGTTGGGCGGCGGAAAGTGGCGCCGACGGGTCCGGGGGGGGCCACCGGCACTTTCGGGGCGCTCGGGGGGTCGGGCGGCAGAAAGTGGCGCCGACAGGCCCGGGGGGGCCGCCGGCACTTTCGGGGCGCTCGGGGGGTCGGACGGCGGAAAGTGGCGCCAACGGGTATGGGGGGGCCTCCGGCACTTTCGGGGCGCTCGGGGGTCGGGCAGCGGAAAGTTGCGCCGACGGGTCCGGGGGGGCCGCCGGCACTTTTCTGGCGCTCGGGGTGTCGGGCGGCGGAATGTGGCGCCAACGGGTCCTGGAGGGCCGCCGGCACTTTCGGGGCGCTCGGGGGTCGGGCGGCGGAAAGTGGCGCCGACGGGTTCGGGGGGGCCGCCGGCACCTTCGGGGCGCTCGGGGGGTCGGGCGGCGGAAAGTGGCGCCGATGGGCCCGGGGGGCCAGCGGTACTTTTGGGGCGCTCGGGGGGTCGCGCGGCGGAAAGTGGCGCCGACGGGCCCGGGGGGGACGGAGGCACTTTCGGGGCGCTCGGGGGGTCGGGCGACGGAAAGTGGCGCCGACGGGTCCGGGGGGGCCTCTGGCACTTTCGGGGCGCTCGGGGGTCGGGCAGCGGAAAGTTGCGCCGACGGGACCGGGGGGGCCGCCGGCACTTTTCTGGCGCTCGGGGGGTCGGGCGGCGGAAAGTGGCGCCGATGGGCCCGGGGGGCCGCCGGTACTTTTGGGGCGCTCGGGGGGTCGCGCGGCGGAAAGTGGCGCCGACGGGCCCGGGGGGGACGCAGGCACTTTCGGGGCGCTTGGGGGGTCGGGCGACGGAAAGTGGCAACGACGGGTCCGGGGGGGCCGCCGGCACTTTCGGGGCGCTCGGGGGGTCGGGCGGCTGAAAGTGGCACCGACGGGTCCGGGGGGCCGGCGGCACTTTCGGGGCGCTCGGGGGGTCGGGGGGCGGAAAGTGGCGCCGACGCGTCCGGGGGGGCCGCCGGCACTTTTGGGGCGTTCGGGGGGTCGGGCGGCGGAAAGTAGCGTTGACGGTTCCGGGGGGGCCCCCGGCCGCTGGCACTTTGGGGCCGCTCGGGGGGTTGGGCGGCGGAAAGTGGCGCCGACGCGTCCGGGGGGGCCGCCGGCACTTTTGGGGCGCTCGGGGGATCGGGCGGCGGAAAGTAGCGCTGACGGTTCCGGGGGGGCCCCCGACCGCTGGCACTTTCGGGCCGCTCGGGGGGTTGGGCGGCGGAAAGTGGCGCCGACGGGTCCGGGGGGGCCCACTGGCACTTTCGGAGCGCTCGGGGGGTCGGGCGGCAGAAAGTGGCGCCGACAGGCCCGGGGGGGCCGCCGGTACTTTCGGGGCGCTCGGGGGGTCGGACGGCGGAAAGTGGCGCCGACGGGTCTGGGGGGGCCTCCGGCACTTTCGGGGCGCTCGGGGGTCGGGCAGCGGAAAGTTGCGCCGACGGGTCCGGGGGGGCCGCCGGCACTTTTCTGGCGCTCGGGGTGTCGGGCGGCGGAATGTGGCGCCAACGGGTCCTGGAGGGCCGCCGGCACTTTCGGGGCGCTCGGGGGTCGGGCGGCGGAAAGTGGCGCCGACGGGTTGGGGGGGGCCGCCGGCACTTTCGGGGCGCTCGGGGGGTCGGGCGGCGGAAAGTGGCGCCGATGGGCCCGGGGGGCCGCCGGTACTTTTGGGGCGCTCGGGGGGTCGCGCGGCGGAAAGTGGCGCCGACGGGCCCGGGGGGGGACGCAGGCACTTTCGGGGCGCTCGGGGGGTCGGGCGACGGAAAGTGGCGCCGACAGGTCCGGGCTGGCCTCCGGCACTTTCGGGGCGCTCGGGGGTCGGGCAGCGGAAAGTTGCGCCGACGGGTCCGGGTGGGGCCGCCGACACTTTTCTGGCGCTCGGGGTGTCGGGCGGCGGAATGTGGCGCCAACGGGTCCTGGAGGGCCGCCGGTACTTTCGGGGCGCTCGGGGGTCGGGCGGCGGAAAGTGGCGCCGACGGGTTCGGGGGGGGCCGCCGGCACTTTCGGGGCGCTCGGGGGGTCGGGCGGCGGAATGTGGCGCCGACGGGCCCAGGGGGGGACGCAGGCACTTTCGGGGCGCTCGGGGGGTCGGGCGACGGAAAGTGGCGCCGACGGGTCCGGGGGGGCCGCCGGCACTTTCGGGGCACTCGGGGGGTCGGGCGGCTGAAAGTGGCACTGACGGGTCCGGGGGGCCGGCGGCACTTTCGTGGTGCTCGGGGGGTCGGGGGGCAGAAAGTGGCGCCGACGCGTCCGGGGGCGCCGCCGGCACTTTTGGGGCGCTCGGGGGGTCGGGCGGCGGAAAGTGGCGCCGACGGGTCCGGGGGGGCCCACTGGCACTTTCGGAGCGCTCGGGGGGTCGGGCGGCAGAAAGTGGCGCCGACAGGCCCGGGGGGGCCGCCGGTACTTTCGGGGCGCTCGGGGGGTCGGACGGCGGAAAGTGGCGCCGACGGGTCTGGGGGGGCCTCCGGCACTTTCGGGGCGCTCGGGGGGTCGGGCGGCAGAAAGTGGCGCCGACAGGCCCGGGGGGGCCGCCGGTACTTTCGGGGCGCTCGGGGGGTCGGACGGCGGAAAGTGGCGCCGACGGGTCTGGGGGGGCCTCCGGCACTTTCGGGGCGCTCGGGGGTCGGGCAGCGGAAAGTTGCGCCGACGGGTCCGGGGGGGCCGCCGGCACTTTTCTGGCGCTCGGGGTGTCGGGCGGCGGAATGTGGCGCCAACGGGTCCTGGAGGGCCGCCGGCACTTTCGGGGCGCTCGGGGGTCGGGCGGCGGAAAGTGGCGCCGACGGGTTGGGGGGGGCCGCCGGCACTTTCGGGGCGCTCGGGGGGTCGCGCGGCGGAAAGTGGCGCCGATGAGCCCGGGGGGCCGCCGGTACTTTTGGGGCGCTCGGGGGGTCGCGCGGCGGAAAGTGGCGCCGACGGGTCCGGGGGGGCCCACTGGCACTTTCGGAGCGCTCGGGGGGTCGGGCGGCAGAAAGTGGCGCCGACAGGCCCGGGGGGGCCGCCGGTACTTTCGGGGCGCTCGGGGGGTCGGGCGGCGGAAAGTGGCGCCGACGGGTCCGGGGGGGCCCACTGGCACTTTCGGAGCGCTCGGGGGGTCGGGCGGCAGAAAGTGGCGCCGACAGGCCCGGGGGGGCCGCCGGTACTTTCGGGGCGCTCGGGGGGTCGGACGGCGGAAAGTGGCGCCGACGGGTCTGGGGGGGCCTCCGGCACTTTCGGGGCGCTCGGGGGGTCGGGCGGCAGAAAGTGGCGCCGACAGGCCCGGGGGGGCCGCCGGTACTTTCGGGGCGCTCGGGGGGTCGGACGGCGGAAAGTGGCGCCGACGGGTCTGGGGGGGCCTCCGGCACTTTCGGGGCGCTCGGGGTGTCGGGCGGCGGAATGTGGCGCCAACGGGTCCTGGAGGGCCGCCGGCACTTTCGGGGCGCTCGGGGGTCGGGCGGCGGAAAGTGGCGCCGACGGGTTGGGGGGGGGCCGCCGGCACTTTCGGGGCGCTCGGGGGGTCGGGCGGCGGAAAGTGGCGCCGATGAGCCCGGGGGGCCGCCGGTACTTTTGTGGCGCTCGGGGGGTCGCGCGGCGGAAAGTGGCGCCGACGGGCCCTTGGGGGGACGCAGGCACTTTCGGGGCGCTCGGGGGGTCGGGCGACGGAAAGTGGCGCCGACAGGTCCGGGCTGGCCTCCGGCACTTTCGGGGCGCTCGGGGGTCGGGCAGCGGAAAGTTGCGCCGACGGGTCCGGGGGGGGCCGCCGACACTTTTCTGGCGCTCGGGGTGTCGCGCGGCGGAATGTGGCGCCAACGGGTCCTGGAGGGCCGCCGGCACTTTCGGGGCGCTCGGGGGTCGGGCGGCGGAAAGTGGCGCCGATGGGCCCGGGGGGCCGCCGGTACTTTTGGGGCGCTCGGGGGGTCGCGCGGCGGAATGTGGCGCCGACGGGCCCAGGGGGGGACGCAGGCATTTTCGGGGCGCTCGGGGGGTCGGGCGACGGAAAGTGGCGCCGACGGGTCCGGGGGGGCCGCCGGCACTTTCGGGGCACTCGGGGGGTCGGGCGGCTGAAAGTGGCACCGACGGGTCCGGGGGGCCGGCGGCACTTTCGGGGTGCTCGGGGGGTCGGGGGGCGGAAAGTGGCGCCGACGCGTCCGGGGGGGCCGCCGGCACTTTTGGGGCGCTCGGGGGGTCGGGCGGCGGAATCTACCGCTGACGGTTCCGGGGGGGCCCCCGGCCGCTGGCACTTTCGGGCCACTCGGGGGGTTGGGCGGCAGAAAGTGGCGCCGACGGGTCCGGGGGGGGCCACCGGCACTTTCGGAGCGCTCGGGGGGTCGGGCGGCAGAAAGTGGTGCCGACAGGCCCGGGGGGGCCGCCGGTACTTTCGGGGCGCTCGGCGGGTCGGATGGCGGAAAGTGGCGCCGACGGGTCTGGGGGGGCCTCCGGCACTTTCGGGGCGCTCGGGGGTCGGGCAGCGGAAAGTTGCGCCGACGGGTCCGGGGGGGGCCGCCGGCACTTTTCTGGCGCTCGGGGTGTCGGGCGGAGGAATGTGGCGCCAACGGGTCCTGGAGGGCCGCCGGCACTTTCGGGGCGCTCGGCGGGTCGGGCGGCGGAAAGTGGCGCCGACGGGTCCGGGGGTCCGCCGGCACTTTCGGGGCGCTCGGGCGGACGGGCGGCGGAAAGTGGCGCCGACGGGTTCGGGGGGGCCGCCGGCACTTTCTGGGCGCTCGGGGGGTTGGGCGGCGGAAAGTGGCGCCGAGGGGCCCGGGGGGGCCGCCGGCACTTTCGGGGCGCTCGGGAGGTCGCGCGGCGGAAAGTGGCGCCGACGGGTTCGGGGGGGCCGCCGGCACTTTTGGGGCGCTCGGGGGGGTCGGGCGGCGGATAGTAGCGCCGACGGGTCCGGTGGGCCGCGGGCACTTTTCTGGCGCTCGGGGTGTCGTGCGGCGGAATGTGGCGCCAACGGGTCCTGGGGGGCCGCCGGCACTTTTGGGGCGCTCGGGGGGTCGAGCGGTGGAAAGTGCCAACAAGGGGTCCGGGGGGCCGCCGGCACTTTCGGGGCGCTCGGGGGGTCGGGCGGCCGAAAGTGGCGCCGACGGGTCCGGGGGGGCCGCCGGCACTTTCGGGGCGCTCGGGGGGTCGGGCGGCGGAATGTGGCGCAGACGGGCCCGTGGGGGCCGCCGGCACTTTCGGGGCGCTCGGGGGGTCGGGCGGCGGAAAGTGGCGCCGACGGGCCCGGGGGGGCCGCCGGCAGTTTCGGGGCGCTCGGGGGGTCGGGCGGCGGAAAGTGGCGCCGAAGCTTCCCGGGGGGCCCGCCGGCACTTTCGGGGCGCTCGGGGGGTCGGGCAGCCGAAAGTGGCGCCGACGGGTCCGGGGGGGCACTTTCGGGGCGCTTGGGGGGTCAGGAGGCGAAAAGTGGCGCTGACGGGTCCGGCGGGGCCGCCGGCACTTTCGGGGCGCTCGGGGGGTCGGGTGGCGGAAAGTGGGGCCGACGCGCCCGGGGGGGCCGCCGGCACTTTCGGGGCGCTCGGGGGGTCGGGCGGCGGAAAGTGGCGCCGAAGCGTCCCGGGGGGCCGCCGGCACTTTCGGGGCGCTCGGGGGGACGGGCGGCCGAAAGTGGCGCCGACGGGTCCGGGGGGGGCACTTTCGGGGCGCTCGGGGGGTCGGGAGGCGAAAAGTGGCGCTGAAGGGTCCGGCGGGGCCGCCGGCACTTTCGGGGCGCTCGGGGGGTCGGGTGGCGGAAAGTGGCGCCGACGGGTCCGGGGGGGCCGCCGGCACTTTCGGGGCGCTCGGGGGGTCGGGCGGCGGACAGTGGCGCCGACGGGCCAGGGGGGGCCGCCGGCACTTTCGGGGCGCTCGGGGGGTCGGGCGGCGGAAAGTGGCGCCGACGGGCCCAGTGGGGCCGCCAGCACTTTCGGGGCGCTCGGGGGGTCGGGCGGCGGAAAGTGGCGCCGACGGGTCCGGGGGGGCCGCCGGTACTTTCGGGGTGCTCGGGGGGTCGGGCGGCGGAAAGTGGCGCCGAGGGGCCCGGGGGGGCCGCCGGCACTTTCGGGGCGCTCGGGGGGACGCGTGGCGGAAAGTGGCGCCGACGGGCCCGGGGGGGCCGCAGGCACTTTCGGGGCGTTCGGGGGGTCGGGCGGTGGAAAGTGGCGCCGACGGGTCCGGGGGGGCCGCCGGCACTTTCGGGGCGCTCGGGGGGTCGGGTGGCGGAAAGTGGCACCGACGGGTCCGGGGGGGCCGCCGGCACTTTCGGGGCGCTCGGGGGGTCAGTTGGCGGAAAGTGACGCCGACGGGCCGGGGGGGGCCGCCGGCACTTTCAGGGCGCTCGGGGGGTCGGGCGGCGGAAAGTGGCGCCGACGTGTCCGGGGGGGCCGCCGGCACTTTTGGGGCGCTCGGGGGGTCGGGCGGCGGATAGTAGCGCCGACGGGTCCGGGGGGCCGCGGGCACTTTTCTGGCGCTTGGGGTGTAGTGCGGCGGAATGTGACGCCAACGGGTCCTGGGGGGCCGCCGGCACTTTTGGGGCGCTCGGGGGGTCGGGCGGCGGAAAGTGGCGCAGACGGGTCCGTGGGGGCCGGCGGTACTTTCGGGGCGCTCGGGGGGTCGGGCGGCGGAAAGTGGCGCCGACGGGCCCGGGGGGGCCGCCGGCACTTTCGGGGCGCTCGGGAGGTCGGGCGGCGGAAAGTGGCGCCGACGGGCCCGGGGGGGCCGCCGGCACTTTCGGGGCGCTCGGGGGGTCGGGCGGCCGAAAGTGGCGCCGACGGGTCCGGGGGGGCACTTTCGGGGCGCTCGGGGGGTCGGGAGGCGAAAAGTGGCGCTGACGGGTCTGGCGGGGCCGCCGGCACTTTCGGGGCGCTCGGGGGGGTCGGGTGGCGGAAAGTGGCGCCGACGGGTCCGGGGGGGCCGCCGGCACTTTCGGGGCGCTCGGGGGGTCGGGCGGCGGGAAAGTGGCGCTGACGGGCCCGGGGGGGCCGCCGGCACTTTCGGGGCGCTCGGGGGGTCGGGCGGCGGAAAGTGGCGCCGACGGGTCCGGGGGGGCCGCCGGTACTTTCGGGGTGCTCGGGGGGTTGGGCGGCGGAAAGTGGCGCCGAGGGGCCCGGGGGGGCCGTCGGCACTTTCGGGGCGCTCGGGGGGACGCGCGGCGGAAAGTGGCGCCGACGGGCCCGGGGGGGCCGCAGGCACTTTCGGGGCGTTCGGGGGGTCGGGCGGCGGAAAGTGGCTCCGACGGGTCCGGCGGGGCCGACGGCACTTTCGGGGCGCTCGGGGGGTCGGGTGGCGGAAAGTGGCGCCGACGGGTCCGGGGGGGCCGCCGGCACTTTCGGTGCGCTCGGGGGGTCGGGTGGTGGAAAATGACGCCGACGGGCCGGGGGAGGCCGCCGGCACTTTCGGGGCGCTCGGGGGGTCGGGCGGCGGAAAGTGGCGCCGACGGGTCCGGGGGGGCCGCCGGCACTTTCGGGGCGCTCGGGGGGTCGGGCGGCGGAAAGTGGCGCCGACGGCTCCGGGGGGGGCGCCGGCACTTTCGGGGCGCTCGGGGGGTCGGGCGGCGGAAAGTGGCGCCGACGGTTCCGGGGGTGCCGCCGGCACTTTCGGGGCGCTCGGGGGGTCGGGCGGCGGAAAGTGGCGCCGACGGGTCCGGGGGGGCGTCGGCAATTTCGGGGCGCTCGGGGGGTCGGGCGGCGGAAAGTGGCGCCGACGTGTCCGGAGGGGCGTCGGCGTTTTCGGGGCGCTCGCGGGGTCGGGCGGCGGAAAGTGGCGCCGACGCGTACGGGGGGGCGTCAGCGCTTTCGGGGCGATCGGGGGGTCAGGCGGCGGAAAGTGGTGACAACGCGTCCTGGGGGGCGTCGGCGCTTTCGGGGCGTTCGGGGGGTCAGGCGGCGGAAACTGGCGCCGACGCGTCCGGGGGGCGTCGGCACTTTCGGGGCGCTCGGCGGGTCGGGCGGCGGAAAGTGGTGCCGACGCGTCCGGGTAGGCGTCGGCGGTTTCGGGGCGCTCGGGGGGCGGGCGGCGGAAAGTGGCGCCGACGCTTCCGGGGGGCCTTGGCGCTTTCGGGGCGCTCGGGGGGTGAGGCGGCGGAAACTGGCGCCGACGGGTCCGGGGGGGCGTCGGCCCTTTCGGGGCGCTCGGGGGGTCGGGCGGCGGAAAGTGGCGTCGAGGTGTCCGACGGGGCGTCGGAGCTTTCGGTGCGCTCGGGGGGTGAGGCGGCGGAAATTGGCGCCGACGCGTCTGGGGGGGCGTCGGCGCTTTCGGGCCGCTCGGGGGTCGGGCGGCGGAAAGTGGCGCCGACAAGTCCGGGGGGGCGTCGGCGCTTTCGGGGCGCTCAGGGGGTCGGGCGGCGGAAACTGGCACCGACGTGTCCGGGGGGGGCGTCGGCACTTTCGGGGTGCTCGGGGGGGTCGGGCGGCGGAAAGTGGCGCCGACGTGTCCGGGGGGGCGTCGGCGCTTTCGGGGCGCTCGGGGGATGAGGCGGTGGAAACTGGCGCCGACGCGTCCGGGGGGGCGTCGGCGCTTTCGGGGCGCTCGGGGGGTTAGGCGGCGGAAATTGGGGCCGACGCGTCCGGGGGTGGCGTCGGCGCTTTCGGGGCGCTCAATGGGAGAGGCGGCGGAAACTGGCGCGGACGCGTCCGGGGGGGCGTCGGCGCTTTCGGGGAGCTCGGGGGATGAGGTGGTGGAAACTGGCGCCGGCAAGTTCGGGGGGGCGTCGGCGCTTTCGGGGCGCTCAGGGGGTCGGGCGGCGGAAACTGGCGGCGCCACGTCCGGGGGGGGGCGTCTGCGCTTTCGGGGCGCTCGGGGGGTCGGGCGGCGGAAAGTGGCACCGACGCGTCCGGGGGGGCGTCGGTGCTTTCGGGGCGCTCGGGGGATGAGGCGGTGGAAACTGGCGCCGAGGGGTCCGGGGGGGCTGCCGGCGCTTTCGGGGGCGCTCGGGGGGTCGGGCGGCGGAAAGTGGCGCCGAGGGGTCCGGGGGGGGCCGCCGGCACTTTCGGGGCGCTCGGGGGGTCGGGCGGCGGAAAGTGGTGCCGACGGGTCCGGGGGGGCCGCCGGCACTTTCGGGGTGCTCGGGGGGTCAGGCGGCGGAAAGTGGCGCCGACGGGCCCAGGGGGGCCGCCGGCACTTTTCTGGCGCTCGGGGGGTCGGGCGGCGGAATGTGGCGCAAAGAGGTCCTGGGGGGCCGCCGGCACTTTCGGGGCGCTCGGGGGGTCGGGCGGCGGAAAGTGGCGCCGACGGGTTCGGGGGGGCCGCTGGCAATTTCGGGGCGCTCGGGGGGTCGGGCGGCGGAAAGTGGCGCCGACGAGTTCGGGGGGGCCGCCGGCACATTCGTGGGCGCTCGGGGGGTCGGGCGGCGGAAAGTGCCACCAAGGGGTCCGGGGGGGCCGCCGGCACTTTCGGGGCGCTCGGGGGGGTCGGGCGGCGGAAAGTGGCGCCGACGGGCCCGGGGGGGCCGCCGGCACTTTCGGGGCGCTCGGGGAGTCGGGCGGCAGAAAGTGGCGCCGAGGGGCCCGGGGGGGGCCGCCGGCATTTTCGGGGCGCTCGGGGGGTCGCGCGGCGGAAAGTGGCACCGACAGGCCCGGGAGAGACGCAGGCACTTTCGGGGCGCTCGGGGGGTCGGGTGGCGGAAAGTGGCGCCGACGGGTCCGGGGGGGCCGACGGCACTTTCGGGGCGCTCGGGGGGTCGGGCGGCTAGTGGCGCCGACGGGTCTGGGGGGGCCGCCGGCACTTTCGGGGCGCTCGGGGGGTCGGGCGGCGGAAAGTGGCGCCGACGGGTTCGGGGGGACCGCCGGCACATTCGGGGCGCTCGGGGGGTCGGGCGGCGGAAAGTGCCACCAAGGGGTCCGGGGGGGCCGCCGGCACTTTCGGGGCGCTCGGGGGGTCGGGCGGCGGAAAGTGGCGCCGACGGGCCCGGGGGGGGCCGCCGGCACTTTCGGGGCGCTCGGGGGGTCGGGCGGCGGAAAGTGGCGCCGAGGGGCCCGGGGGGGCCGCCGGCATTTTCGGGGCGCTCGGGGGGGTCGCGCGGCGGAAAGTGGTGCCGACGGGCCCGGGAGAGACGCAGGCACTTTCGGGGCGCTCGGGGGGTCGGGTGGCGGAAAGTGGCGCCGACGGGTCCGGGGGGGCCTCCGGCACTTTCGGGGCGCTCGGGGGGTCGGGCGGCTGAAAGTGGCGCCGACGGGTCCGGGGGGGGGCGGCGGCACTTTCGGGGCGCTCGTGGGGTTGGGCGGCGGAAAGTGGCGCCGACGGGTCCGGGGGGGCCGCCGGCACTTTCGGGGCGCTCGGGGGGTCGGGCGGCGGAAAGTGCCACCAAGGGGTCCGGGGGGGCCGCCGGCACTTTCCGGGCACTCGGGGGGTCGGGCGGCGGAAAGTGGCGCCGACGGGCCCGGGGGGGCCGCCGGCACTTTCGGGGCGCTCGGGGGGTCGGGCGGCTGAAAGTGGCGCCGACGGGTCCGGGGGGGCCGCCGGCACTTTCGGGGCGCTCGGGGGGTCGGGTGGCGGAAAGTAGCGGCGATGGGCCCGGGGGGGCCGCAGGGACTTTCGGGGCGCTCGGGGGATCGGGCGGCGGAAAGTGGAGCCGACGGGTCCGGGGGGCCGCCGGCACTTTCGGGGCGCTCGGGGTGTCGGGCGGCGTAAAGTGGCGTTGCCGGGTCCTGGGGGGGCGCTGGCACTTTCGGGGCGTTCGGGGGTTCGGTCGGCGGAATGTGGTGCCGACGGGTCCGGGGGGGCCGCGGGCACTTTCGGGGCGCTCGTGGGGTCGGGCGGCGGAATGTGGTGCCGACGGGTCCGGGGGGGCCGCGGGCACTTTCGGGGCGCTCGGGGGGTCGGGCGGCGGAAAGTGGCGCCGACGGGTCCGGGGGGGCCGCCGGCACTTTCGGGGCGCTCGGTGGGTCGGGCGGCGGAAAGTGGCGCCGATGGGTCCGGGGGGGGCCGCCGGAACTTTCAGGACGCTCGGGGGGTCGGACGGCGGAAAGTGGCGCCGACAGGTCCGGGGTGGCCGCCGGCACTTTCGGGGCGCTCGGGGGTTCTGGCGGTGCAAAGTGGAGCCGGCGGGTCCGGGGGGGCCGCCGGGACTTTCTGGGCGCTCGGGGGGTCGGGAGGCGGAAAGTGGTGCCGACGGGTCATGGGGGGGCCGCCGGCACTTTTGGGGCGCTCGGGGGGTCGGGCAGCGGAAAGTGGTGCCGACGGGTCCGGGGGGGGCCGCCGGCACTTTCGGGGCCCTCGGGGGGTCGGGCGGCAGAAAGTGGCGCCGAGAGGCCTGGGGGGGCCGCCGTCACTTTCGGGGTGCTCGGGCGGTCGGGCGGCGGAAAGTGGC
>JAUMIR010000044.1:0-42104 GCA_030847615.1 Gambelia wislizenii
CCCGACCCCCCGAGCGCCCCGAAAGTGCCGGCGGCCCCCCCGGACCCGTCGGCGCCACTTTCCGCCGCCCGACCCCCCGAGCGCCCCGAAAGTGCCGGCGGCCCCCCCGGACCCGTCGGCGCCACTTTCCGCCGCCCGACCCCCCGAGCGCCCCGAAAGTGCCGGCGGCCCCCCCGGACCCGTCGGCGCCACTTTCCGCCGCCCGACCCCCCGAGCGCCCCGAAAGTGCCGGCGGCCCCCCCCCGGACCCGTCGGCGACACTTTCCGGCCCCCGACCCCCCGAGCGCCCCGAAAGTGCCGGCGGCACCCCCGGACCCGTCGGCGCCACTTTCCGCCGCCTGACCCCCCGAGCGCCCCGAAACTGCCGGCGGCCCCCCCGGACCCGTCGGCGCCACTTTCCGCCGCCCGACCCCCCGAGCGCCCCGAAAGTGCCGGCGGCCCCCCCGGACCAGTCGGCGCCACTTTCCGCCGCCCGACCACCCGAGCGCCCCAAAAGTGCCGGCGGCCCCCCCGGACCAATCGGCGCCACTTTCCGCCACCCGACCCCCCGAGCGCCCCGAAAGTGCCGGCGGCCCCCCCGGACCCGTCGGCGCCACTTTCCGCCGCCCGACCCCCCGAGCGCCCCGAAAGTGCCGGCGGCCCCACCGGACCCGTCGGCGCCACTTTCCGCCGCCTGACCCCCCGAGCGCCCCGAAAGTGCCGGCGGCCCCCCCGGACCCGTCGGCGCCACTTTCCGCCGCCCGACCCCCCGATCGCCCCGAAAGTGCCGGCGGCCCCCCCAGACCCGTCGGCGCCACTTTCCGCCGCCCGACCCCCCGAGCGCCCCGAAAGTGCCGGCGGCCCCCCCCGGACCCGTCGGCGCCACTTTCCGCCGCCCGACCCCCCGAGCGCCCCGAAAGTGCCGGCGGCCCCCCCCCGCACCCGTCGGCGCCACTTTCCGCCGCCCGACCCCCCGAGCGCCCCGAAAGTGCCGGCGGCCCCCGGGGACCCGTCGGCGCAACTTTCCGCCGCCCGACCCCCCGAGCGCCCCGAAAGTGCCGGCGGCCCCCGGGGACCCGTCGGCGCAACTTTCCGCCGCCCGACCCCCCGAGCGCCCCGAAAGTGCCGGCGGCCCCCCCCGGACCCGTCGGCGCCACTTTCCGCCGCCCGACCCCCCGAGCGCCCCGAAAGTGCCGGCGGCCCCCCCGGACCCGTCGGCGCCACTTTCCGCCGCCCGACCCCCCGAGCGCCCCGAAAGTGCCGGCGGCCCCCCCGGACCCGTCGGCGCCACTTTCCGCCGCCCGACCCCCCGAGCGCCCCGAAAGTGCCGGCGGCCCCCCCGGACCCGTCGGCGCCACTTTCCGCCGCCCGACCCCCCGAGCGCCCCGAAAGTGCCGGCGGCCCCCCCCGGACCCGTCGGCGACACTTTCCGGCCCCCGACCCCCCGAGCGCCCCGAAAGTGCCGGCGGCCCCCCCAGACCCGTCGGCGCCACTTTCCGCCGCCCGACCCCCCCGAGCGCCCCGAAAGTGCCGGCGGCCCCCCAGGACCCGTCGGCGCCACTTTCCGCCGCCCGACCCCCCGAGCGCCCCGAAAGTGCCGGCGGCCCCCCCTGACCCGTCGGCGCCACTTTCCGCCGCCCGACCCCCCGAGCGCCCCGAAAGTGCCGGCGGCCCCCCCGGATCCGTCGGCGCCACTTTCCGCCGCCCGACCCCCCGAGCGCCCCGAAAGTGCCGGCGGCCCCCCGCGGACCCGTCGGCGCCACTTTCCGCCGCCCGACCCCCCGAGCGCCCCGAAAGTGCCGGCGGCCCCCCCGGACCCGTCGGCGCCACTTTCCGCCGCCCGACCCCCCGAGCGCCCCGAAATGCCGGCGGCCCCCCCGGACCCGTCGGCGCCACTTTCCGCCGCCCGGCCCCCCGAGCGCCCCGAAAGTGCCGGCGGCCCCCCCGGACCCGTCGGCGCCACTTTCCGCCCCCCCGACCCCCCGAGCGCCCCGAAAGTGCCGGCGGCCCCCCCGGACCCGTCGGCGCCACTTTCCGCCGCCCGACCCCCCGAGCGCCCCGAAAGTGCCGGCGGCCCCCCCGGACCCGTCGGCGCCACTTTCCGCCCCCCGACCCCCCGAGCGCCCCGAAAGTGCCGGCGGCCCCCCCGGACCCGTCGGCGCCACTTTCCGCCGCCCGACCCCCCGAGCGCCCCGAAAGTGCCGGCGGCCCCCCCCGGACCCGTCGGCGCCACTTTCCGCCGCCCGACCCCCCGAGCGCCCCGAAAGTGCCGGCGGCCCCCCCGGACCCGTCGGCGCCACTTTCCGCCGCCCGACCCCCCGAGCGCCCCGAAACTGCCGGCGGCCCCCCCCGGACCCGTCGGCGCCACTTTCCGCCGCCCGACCCCCCGAGCGCCCCGAAAGTGCCGGCGGCCCCCCCGGACCCGTCGGCGCCACTTTCCGCCGCCCGACCCCCCGAGCGCCCCGAAAGTGCCGGCGGCCCCCCCGGACCCGTCGGCGCCACTTTCCGCCGCCCGACCCCCCGAGCGCCCCGAAAGTGCCGGCGGCCCCCCCGGACCCGTCGGCGCCACTTTCCGCCGCCCGACCCCCCGAGCGCCCCGAAAGTGCCGGCGGCCCCCCCGGACCCGTCGGCGCCACTTTCCGCCGCCCGACCCCCCGAGCGCCCCGAACGTGCCGGCGGCCCCCCCAGACCCGTCGGCGCCACTTTCTGCCGCCCGACCCCCCGAGCGCCCCGAACGTGCCGGCGGCCCCCCCGGACCCGTCGGCGCCACTTTCCGCCGCCCGACCCCCCGAGCGCCCCGAAAGTGCCGGCGGCCCCCCCGGACCCGTCGGCGCCACTTTCCGCCGCCCGACCCCCCGAGCGCCCCGAAAGTGCCGGCGGCCCCCCCGGACCCGTCGGCGCCACTTTCCGCCGCCCGACCCCCCGAGCGCCCCGAAAGTGCCGGCGGCCCCCCCGGACCCGTCGGCGCCACTTTCCGCCGCCCGACCCCCCGAGCGCCCCGAAAGTGCCGGCGGCCCCCCCGGACCCGTCGGCGCCACTTTCCGCCGCCCGACCCCCCGAGCGCCCCGAAAGTGCCGGCGGCCCACCCCGGCCCCGTCGGCGCCACTTTCCGCCGCCCGACCCCCCGAGCGCCCCGAAAGTGCCGGCGGCCCCCCCGGACCCGTCGGCGCCACTTTCCGCCGCCCGACCCCCCGAGCGCCCCGAAAGTGCCGGCGGCCCCCCCGGACCCGTCGGCGCCACTTTCCGCCGCCCGACCCCCCGAGCGCCCCGAAAGTGCCGGCGGCCCCCCCGGACCCGTCGGCGCCACTTTCCGCCGCCCGACCCCGGACCCGTCGGCGCCACTTTCCCCCGCCGCCCGACCCCCCGAGCGCCCCGAAAGTGCCGGCGGCCCCCCCGGACCCGTCGGCGCCACTTTCCGCCGCCCGACCCCCCGAGCGCCCCGAAAGTGCCGGCGGCCCCCCCGGACCCGTCGGCGCCACTTTCCGCCGTCCGACCCCCCGAGCGCCCCGAAAGTGCCGGCGGCCCCCCCCGGACCCGTCGGCGCCACTTTCCGCCGCCCGACCCCCCGAGCGCCCCGAAAGTGCCGGCGGCCCCCCCGGACCCGTCGGCGCCACTTTCCGCCGCCCGACCCCCCCGAGCGCCCCGAAAGTGCCGGCGGCCCCCCCGGACCCGTCGGCGACACTTTCCGGCCCCCGACCCCCCGAGCGCCCCGAAAGTGCCGGCGGCCCCCCCAGACCCGTCGGCGCCACTTTCCGCCGCCCGACCCCCCGAGCGCCCCGAAAGTGCCGGCGGCCCCCCAGGACCCGTCGGCGCCACTTTCCGCCGCCCGACCCCCCGAGCGCCCCGAAAGTGCCGGCGGCCCCCCCTGACCCGTCGGCGCCACTTTCCGCCGCCCGACCCCCCGAGCGCCCCGAAAGTGCCGGCGGCCCCCCCGGATCCGTCGGCGCCACTTTCCGCCGCCCGACCCCCCGAGCGCCCCGAAAGTGCCGGCGGCCCCCGCGGACCCGTCGGCGCCACTTTCCGCCGCCCGACCCCCCCGAGCGCCCCGAAAGTGCCGGCGGCCCCCCCCGGACCCGTCGGCGCCACTTTCCGCCGCCCGACCCCCCGAGCGCCCCGAAATGCCGGCGGCCCCCCCGGACCCGTCGGCGCCACTTTCCGCCGCCCGGCCCCCCGAGCGCCCCGAAAGTGCCGGCGGCCCCCCCGGACCCGTCGGCGCCACTTTCCGCCCCCCGACCCCCCGAGCGCCCCGAAAGTGCCGGCGGCCCCCCCGGACCCGTCGGCGCCACTTTCCGCCGCCCGACCCCCCCGAGCGCCCCGAAAGTGCCGGCGGCCCCCCCGGACCCGTCGGCGCCACTTTCCGCCCCCCGACCCCCCGAGCGCCCCGAAAGTGCCGGCGGCCCCCCCGGACCCGTCGGCGCCACTTTCCGCCGCCCGACCCCCCGAGCGCCCCGAAAGTGCCGGCGGCCCCCCCGGACCCGTCGGCGCCACTTTCCGCCGCCCGACCCCCCGAGCGCCCCGAAAGTGCCGGCGGCCCCCCCGGACCCGTCGGCGCCACTTTCCGCCGCCCGACCCCCCCGAGCGCCCCGAAACTGCCGGCGGCCCCCCCCCGGACCCGTCGGCGCCACTTTCCGCCGCCCGACCCCCCGAGCGCCCCGAAAGTGCCGGCGGCCCCCCCGGACCCGTCGGCGCCACTTTCCGCCGCCCGACCCCCCGAGCGCCCCGAAAGTGCCGGCGGCCCCCCCGGACCCGTCGGCGCCACTTTCCGCCGCCCCGACCCCCCGAGCGCCCCGAAAGTGCCGGCGGCCCCCCCGACCCGTCGGCGCCACTTTCCGCCGCCCGACCCCCCGAGCGCCCCGAAAGTGCCGGCGGCCCCCCCCGGACCCGTCGGCGCCACTTTCCGCCGCCCGACCCCCCCGAGCGCCCCGAACGTGCCGGCGGCCCCCCCGGACCCGTCGGCGCCACTTTCTGCCGCCCGACCCCCCGAGCGCCCCGAACGTGCCGGCGGCCCCCCCGGACCCGTCGGCGCCACTTTCCGCCGCCCGACCCCCCGAGCGCCCCGAAAGTGCCGGCGGCCCCCCCGGACCCGTCGGCGCCACTTTCCGCCGCCCCGACCCCCCGAGCGCCCCGAAAGTGCGGCGGCCCCCCCGGACCCGTCGGCGCCACTTTCCGCCGCCCGACCCCCCGAGCGCCCCGAAAGTGCCGGCGGCCCCCCCGGACCCGTCGGCGCCACTTTCCGCCGCCCGACCCCCCGAGCGCCCCGAAAGTGCCGGCGGCCCCCCCGGACCCGTCGGCGCCACTTTCCGCCGCCCGACCCCCCGAGCGCCCCGAAAGTGCCGGCGGCCACCCCGGCCCCGTCGGCGCCACTTTCCGCCGCCCGACCCCCCGAGCGCCCCGAAAGTGCCGGCGGCCCCCCCCGGACCCGTCGGCGCCACTTTCCGCCGCCCGACCCCCCGAGCGCCCCGAAAGTGCCGGCGGCCCCCCCCGGACCCGTCGGCGCCACTTTCCGCCGCCCGACCCCCCGAGCGCCCCGAAAGTGCCGGCGGCCCCCCCGGACCCGTCGGCGCCACTTTCCGCCGCCCGACCCCCCGAGCGCCCCGAAAGTGCCGGCGGCCCCCCCGGACCCGTCGGCGCCACTTTCCGCCGCCCGACCCCCCGAGCGCCCCGAAAGTGCCGGCGGCCCCCCCCGGACCCGTCGGCGCCACTTTCCGCCGCCCGACCCCCCGAGCGCCCCGAAAGTGCCGGCGGCCCCCCCGGACCCGTCGGCGCCACTTTCCGCCGTCCGACCCCCCGAGCGCCCCGAAAGTGCCGGCGGCCCCCCCCGGACCCGTCGGCGCCACTTTCCGCCGCCCGACCCCCCGAGCGCCCCGAAAGTGCCGGCGGCCCCCCCGGACCCGTCGGCGCCACTTTCCGCCGCCCGATCCCCCCAGCGCCCCGAAAGTGCCGGCGGCCCCCCCCGGACCCGTCGGCACCACTCTCCGCCGCCCGACCCCCCAGCGCCCCGAAAGTGCTGGCGGCCCCCCCGAACCGTCGGCGCCACTTTCCGCCGCCCGACCCCCCGAGCGCCCGAAAGTGCCGGCGGCCCCCCCGGACCCGTCGGCGCCACTTTCCGCCGCCCGACCCCCCGAGCGCCCCGAAAGTGCCGGCGGCCCCCCCGGACCCGTCGGCGCCACTTTCCGCCGCCCGACCCCCCCGAGCGCCCCGAAAGTGCCGGCGGCCCCCCCCGGACCCGTCGGCGCCACTTTCCGCCCCCCGACCCCCCGAGCACCCCGAAAGTGCCAGCGGCCCCCCCCGGACCCGTCGGCGCCACTTTCCGCCCCCCGACCCCCCGAGCGCCCCGAAAGTGCCGGCGGCCCCCCCCGGACCCGTCGGCGCCACTTTCCGCCGCCCGACCCCCCGAGCGCCCCGAAAGTGCCGGCGGCCCCCCCGGACCCGTCGGCGCCACTTTCCGCCGCCCGACCCCCCGAGCGCCCCGAAAGTGCCGGCGGCCCCCCCCGGACCCGTCGGCGCCACTTTCCGCCGTCCGACCCCCCGAGCGCCCCGAAAGTGCCGGCGGCCCCCCCCCGGACCCGTCGGCGCCACTTTCCGCCGCCCGACCCCCCCGAGCGCCCCCGAAAGTGCCGGCGGCCCCCCCGGACCCGTCGGCGCCACTTTCCGCCGCCCGATCCCCCCAGCGCCCCGAAAGTGCCGGCGGCCCCCCCCGGACCCGTCGGCACCACTTTCCGCCGCCCGACCCCCCAGCGCTCCGAAAGTGCCGGCGGCCCCCCCGGTCCCGTCGGCCCCACTCTCCGCCGCCCGACCCCCCAGCGCCCCGAAAGTGCTGGCGGCCCCCCCGAACCCGTCGGCGCCACTTTCCGCCGCCCGACCCCCCGAGCGCCCTGAAAGTGCCGGCGGCCCCCCCCGGACCCGTCGGCGCCACTTTCCGCCGCCCGACCGCCCGAGCGCCCCGAAAGTGCCGGCGGCCCCCCCGGACCCGTCGGCGCCACTTTCCGCCGCCCGACCCCCCGAGCGCCCCGAAAGTGCTGGCGGCCCCCCCCGGACCCGTCGGCGCCACTTTCCGCCGCCCGACCCCCCGAGCGCCCCGAAAGTGCCGGCGGCCCCCCAGGACACGCCGGCGCCACTTTACGCCGCCCGACCCCCCGAGCGCCCCGAAAGTGCCGGCGGCCCCCCCGAACCCGTCGGCGCCACTTTCCGCCGCCCGACCCCCCGAGCGCCCCGAAAGTGCCGGCGGCCCCCCCGGACCCGTCGGCGCCACTTTCCGCCGCCCGACCCCCCGAGCGCCCCGAAAGTGCCGGCGGCCCCCCCGGACCCGTCGGCGCCACTTTCCGCCGCCCGACCCCCCGAGCGCCCCGAAAGTGCCGGCGGCCCCCCAGGACACGCCGGCGCCACTTTACGCCGCCCGACCCCCCGAGCGCCCCGAAAGTGCCGGCGGCCCCCCCGAACCCGTCGGCGCCACTTTCCGCCGCCCGACCCCCCGAGCGCCCCGAAAGTGCCGGCGGCCCCCCCAGACCCGCCAGCGCCACTTTACGCCGCCCGACCCCCCCCAGCGCCCCGAAAGTGCCGGCGGCCCCCCCGGACCCGTCGGCGCCACTTTCCGCCGCCCGACCCCCCCGAGCGCCCCGAAAGTGCCGGCGGCCCCCCCGGACCCGTCGGCGCCACTTTCCCGCCGCCCGACCCCCCGAGCGCCCCGAAAGTGCCGGCGGCCCCCCCGGACCCGTCGGCGCCACTTTCCGCCGCCCGACCCCCCGAGCGCCCCGAAAGTGCCGGCGGGCCCCCCGGACCCGTCGGCGCCACTTTCCGCCGCCCGACCCCCCGAGCGCCCCGAAAGTGCCGGCGGCCCCCCCGGACCCGTCGGCGCCACTTTCCGCCGCCCGACCCCCCCGAGCGCCCCCGAACGTGCCGGCGGCCCCCCCCGGCCCCGACGGCGCCACTTTCCGCCGCCCGACCCCCCGAGCGCCCCGAAAGTGCCGGCGGCCCCCCCGGACCCGTCGGCGCCACTTATTGCCCCCCGACCCCCCGAGCGCCCCGAAAGTGCCGGCGGCCCCCCCGGACCCGTCGGCGCCACTTTCCGCCGCCCGACCCCCCGAGCGCCCCGAAAGTGCCGGCGGCCCCCCCGGACCCGTCGGCGCCACTTTCCGCCGCCCGACCCCCCGAGCGCCCCGAAAGTTCCGGCGGCCCCCCCGGACCCGTCGGCGTCACTTTCCGCCCCCCCCGACCCCCCGAGCGCCCCGAAAGTGCCGGCGGCCCCCCCGGACCCGTCGGCGCCACTTTCCGCCCCCCGACCCCCCGAGCGCCCCGAACGTGCCGGCGGCCCCCCCGGACCCGTCGGCGCCACTTTCCGCCGCCCGACCCCCCGAGCGCCCCGAAAGTGCCGGCGGCCCCCCCGGACCCGTCGGCGCCACTTTCCGCCGCCCGACCCCCCGAGCGCCCCGAACGTGCCGGCGGCCCCCCCGGACCCGTCGGCGCCACTTTCCGCCGCCCGACCCCCCGAGCGCCCCGAACGTGCCGGCGGCCCCCCCCGGACCCGTCGGCGCCACTTTCCGCCGCCCGACCCCCCGAGCGCCCCGAAAGTGCCGGCGGCCCCCCCCCGACCCGTCGGCGCCACTTTCCGCCGCCCGACCCCCCGAGCGCCCCGAAAGTGCCGGCGGCCCCCCGGACCCGTCGGCGCCACTTTCCGCCGCCCGACCCCCCGAGCGCCCCGAAAGTGCCGGCGGCCCCCCCGGACCCGTCGGCGCCACTTATTGCCCCCCGACCCCCCGAGCGCCCCGAAAGTGCCGGCGGCCCCCCCGGACCCGTCGGCGCCACTTTCCGCCGCCCGACCCCCCGAGCGCCCCGAAAGTGCCGGCGGCCCCCCGGACCCGTCGGCGCCACTTTCCGCCGCCCGACCCCCCCGAGCGCCCCGAAAGTTCCGGCGGCCCCCCCGGACCCGTCGGCGCCACTTTCCGCCCCCCGACCCCCCGAGCGCCCCCGAAAGTGCCGGCGGCCCCCCCGGACCCGTCGGCGCCACTTTCCGCCCCCCGACCCCCCGAGCGCCCCGAACGTGCCGGCGGCCCCCCCGGACCCGTCGGCGCCACTTTCCGCCGCCCGACCCCCCGAGCGCCCCGAACGTGCCGGCGGCCCCCCCGGACCCGTCGGCGCCACTTTCCGCCGCCCGACCCCCCGAGCGCCCCGAAAGTGCCGGCGGCCCCCCCGGACCCGCCGGCGCCACTTTACGCCGCCCAACCCCCCCAGCGCTCCGAAAGTGCCGGCGGCCCCCCCGGACCCGTCGGCGCCACTTTCCGCCGCCAGACCCCCCGAGCGCCCCGAAAGTGCCGGCGGCCCCCCCGGACCCTTCGGCGCCACTTTCCGCCGCCCGACCCCCCAAGCGCCCCCGAAAGTGCCAGCGGCCCCCCCGGACGCGTCGGCGCCACTTTCCGCCGCCCGACCCCCCGAGCGCCCCGAAAGTGCCGGCGGCCCCCCCGGACCCGTCGGCGCCACTTTCCGCCGCCCGACCCCCCCGAGCGCCCCGAAAGTGCCGGCGGCCCCCCCGGACCCGTCGGCGCCACTTTCCGCCGCCCGACCCCCCGAGCGCCCCGAAAGTGCCGGCGGCCCCCCCGGACCCGTCGGCGCCACTTTCCGCCGCCCGACCCCCCGAGCGCCCCGAAAGTGCCGGCGGCCCCCCCGGACCCGTCGGCGCCACTTTATGCCGCCCGACCCCCCCAGCGCCCCGAAAGTGCCGGAGGCCCCCCCGGACCCGTCGGCGCCACTTTCCGCCGCCCGACCCCCGAGCGCCCCGAAAGTGCCGGCGGCCCCCCCGAACCCGTCGGCGCCACTTTCCGCCGCCCGACCCCCCCGAGCGCCCTGAAAGTGCCGGCGGCCCCCACCGGTCCCGCCGGCGCCACTTTACGCCGCCCGACCCCCCCAGCGCCCCGAAAGTGCCGGCAGCCCCCCCGGACCCGTCGGCGCCACTTTCCGCCGCCCGACCCCCCCGAGCGCCCCGAAAGTGCCGGCGGCCCCCCCGGACCCGTCGGCGCCACTTTCCGCCGCCCGACCCCCCGAGCGCCCCCCCGGACCCGTCGGCGCCACTTTCCGCCGCCCGACCCCCCGAGCGCCCCAAAACTGCCGGCGGCCCCCCCGGACCCGCCGGCGCCACTTTCCGCCGCCCGACCCCCCTAGCGGCCCGAAAGTGCCGGCGGCCCCCCCAGACACGTCGGCGCCACTATCCGCCACCCGACCCCCCGAGCTCCCCCGAAAGTGCCGGCGGCCCCCCCCGGACCCGTCGGCGCCACTTTCCGCCGCCCGACCCCCCGAGCGCCCCGAAACTGCCGGCGGCCCCCCCGGACCCGTCGGCGCCACTTTCCGCCGCCCGACCCCCGAAGCGCCGCGCCACTTTCCGCCGCCCGACCCCCCGAGCGCCCCGAAAGTGCCGGCGGCCCCCCCCGGACCCGTCGGCGCCACTTTCCGCCGCCCGACCCCCCGAGGGCCCCGTAAGTGCCGGCGGCCCCCCAGGACACGCCGGCGCCACTTTACGCCGCTGGACCCCCCCAGCGCCCCGAAAGTGCCGGCGGCCCCCCCGGACCCGTCGGCGCCACTTTCCGCCGCCCGACCCCCCGAGCGCCCCGGAAGTGCCGGCGGCCCCCCCGAACCCGTCGGCGCCCACTTTCCGCCGCCCGACCCCCCGAGCGCCCCGAAAGTGCCGGCGGCCCCCCCCGGACCCCGCCGGCGCCACTTTCTGCCGCCCGACCCCCCCCAGCGCCCCGAAAGTGCCGGCGGCCCCCCCGGACTCGTCGGCGCCACTTTCCGCCGTCCGACCCCCCGAGCGCCCCGAATGTGCCGGCGGCCCCCCGGACCCGTCGGCGCCACTTTCCGCCGCCCGACCCCCCCGAGCGCCCCGAAAGTGCCGGCGGCCCCCCCCGGACCCGTCGGCGCAACTTTGCGCCGCCCGACCCCACGAGCGCCCCGAAAGTGCCGGCGGCCCCCCCCGGACCCGTCGGCGCAACTTTCCCGCCGCCCGACCCCCCCGAGCGCCCCCGAAACTGCCGGCGGCCCCCCCGGACCCGCCGGCGCCACTTTACGCCGCCCGACCCCCCCAGCGCCCCGAAAGTGCCGGCGGCCCCCCCGGACCCGTCGGCGCAACTTTCCGCCGCCCGACCCCCCGAGCGCCCCGAAAGTGCCGGCGGCCCCCCCGGACCCATCGGCGCCACTTTCCGCCACCCGACCCCCCGAGCGCCCCGAAAGTGCCGGCGGCTCCCCCGGACCCGTGGGCGCCACTTTCCGCCGCCCCGACCCCCCCGAGCGCCCCGAAAGTGCCGGCGGCCCCGCCCGACCCCCCCTTGCGCCCCGAAAGTGCCGGCGGCCCCCCCAGACACGTCGGCGCCACTATCCGCCGCCCGACCCCCCCGAGCGCCCCAAAAGTGCCGGCGGCCCCCCCGGACCCGTCGGCGCCACTTTCCGCCGCCCGACCCCCCGAGCGCCCCGAAACTGCCGGCGGCCCCCCCCGGACCCGTCGGCGCCACTTTCCCGCCGCCCGACCCCCCCGAGCGCCCCGAATGTGCCGGCGGCCCCCCCGGACCCGTCTGCGCCACTTTCCGCCGCCCGACCCCCCGAGCGCCCCGTAAGTGCCGGCGGCCCCCCAGGACACGCCGGCGCCACTTTACGCCGCTGGACCCCCCCAGCGCCCCGAAAGTGCCGGCGGCCCCCCCGGACCCCGTCGGCGCCACTTTCCGCCGCCCGACCCCCCCCGAGCGCCCCGGAAGTGCCGGCGGCCCCCCCCCGAACCCGTCGGCGCCACTTTCCGCCGCCCGACCCCCCCGAGCGCCCCGAAAGTGCCGGCGGCCCCCCCCGGACCCGCCGGTGCCACTTTCTGCCGGCCCGACCCCCCCATTGCCCCGAAAGTGCCGGCGGCCCCCCCGGACTCGTCGGCGCCACTTTCCGCCGTCCGACCCCCCGAGCGCCCCGAATGTGCCGGCGGCCCCCCGGACCCGTCGGCGCCACTTTCCGCCGCCCGACCCCCCGAGCGCCCCGAAAGTGCCGGCGGCCCCCCCCGGACCCGTCGGCGCAACTTTGCGCCGCCCGACCCCACGAGCGCCCCGAAAGTGCCGGCGGCCCCCCCCGGACCCGTCGGCGCAACTTTCCGCCCGCCCGACCCCCCGAGCGCCCCGAAACTGCCGGCGGCCCCCCCCCGGACCCGCCGGCGCCACTTTACGCCGCCCGACCCCCCCCAGCGCCCCGAAAGTGCCGGCGGCCCCCCGGACCCGTCGGCGCAACTTTCCGCCGCCCGACCCCCCGAGCGCCCCGAAAGTGCCGGCGGCCCCCCCCGGACCCATCGGTGCCACTTTCCGCCACCCGACCCCCCGAGCGCCCCGAAAGTGCCGGCGGCCCCCCCCGGACCCGTGGGCGCCACTTTCCGCCGCCCGACCCCCCCGAGCGCCCCGAAAGTGCCGGCGGCCCCGCCCGACCCCCCTTGCGCCCCGAAAGTGCCGGCGGCCCCCCCAGACACGTCGGCGCCACTATCCGCCGCCCCGACCCCCCCGAGCGCCCCAAAAGTGCCGGCGGCCCCCCCCGGACCCGTCGGCGCCACTTTCCGCCGCCCGACCCCCCCGAGCGCCCCGAAACCTGCCGGCGGCCCCCCCCGGACCCGTCGGCGCCACTTTCCGCCGCCCGACCCCCCCGAGCGCCCCGAATGTGCCGGCGGCCCCCCCCGGACCCGTCTGCGCCACTTTCCGCCGCCCGACCCCCCCGAGCGCCCCGTAAGTGCCGGCGGCCCCCCAGGACACGCCGGCGCCACTTTACGCCGCTGGACCCCCCCAGCGCCCCGAAAGTGCCGGCGGCCCCCCCGGACCCGTCGGCGCCACTTTCCGCCGCCCGACCCCCCCGAGCGCCCCGGAAGTGCCGGCGGCCCCCCCCGAACCCGTCGGCGCCACTTTCCGCCGCCCGACCCCCCCGAGCGGCCCGAAAGTGCCGGCGGCCCCCCCGGACCCGCCGGCGCCACTTTATGCCGCCCGACCCCCCCAGCGCCCCGAAAGTGCCGGCGGCCCCCCCCGACCCGTCGGCGCCACTTTCCGCCGCCCGACCCCCCCGAGCGCCCCGAAAGTGCCGGCGGCCCCCCGGACCCGTCGGCGCCACTTTCCGCCGCCCGACCCCCCCGAGCGCCCCGAAAGTGCCGGCGGCCCCCCCCGGATCCGTCGGCGCCACTTTCCGCCGCCCGACCCCCCGAGCGCCCCGAAAGTGCCGGCGGCCCCCCCGGACCCGTCGGCGGAACTTTCCGCCGCCCGAACCCCACGAGCGCCCCGAAAGTGCCGGCGGCCCCCCCCGGGACCCGCCGGCGCCACTTTACGGCGCCCGACCCCACGAGCGCCCCGAAAGTGCCGGCGGCCCCCCCCGGACCCGTCGGGCGACACTTTCCGCCGCCCGACCCCCCGAGCGCCCCGAAAGTGCCGGCGGGCCCCCCCAGGACCCGTCGGCGCCACTTTCCGCCGCCCGACCCCCGAGCGCCCCGAAACTGCCGCCGGCCCCCCCCGGGCCCCTCGGCGCCACTTTCCGCCGCCCGACCCCCCTAGCGCCCCGAAAGTGCCGGCGGCCCCCCAGGACCCGTCGGCGCCACTTTCCGCCGCCCGACCCCCCGAGCGCCCCGAAACCTGCCGGCGGCCCCCCCCGGACCCCGCCGGCGCCACTTTACGCCTCCCGACCCCCCCAGCGCCCCGAAAGTGCCGGCGGCCCCCCCGGACCCGTCGGCGCCACTTTCCGCCGCCCGACCCCCCGAGCGCCCCGAAAGTGCCGGCCGGCCCCCCCGGACCCGTCGGCGCCACTTTCCGCCGCCCGACCCCCCCGAGCGCCCCGAAAGTGCCGGCGGCCCCCCCGGACCCGTCGGCGCCACTTTCCGCCGCCCGACCCCCCGAGCGCCCCGAAAGTGCCGGCGGCCCCCCCCGGACCCGTCGGCGCCACTTTCCGCCCCCCGACCCCCCGAGCGCCCCGAAAGTGCCGGCGGCCCCCCCGGACCCGTCGGCGCCACTTTCCGCCGCCCGACCCCCCGAGCGCCCCGAAAGTGCCGGCGGCCCCCCTGGACCCGCCGGCGCCACTTTACGCCGCCCGACCCCCCCAGCTCCCCGAAAGTGCCTGCGGCCCCCCCGGACCCGTCGGCGCCACTTTCCGCCCGCCCGACCCCCCGAGCGCCCCCGAAAGTGCCCGCGGCCCCCCCGGACCCGTCGGCGCCACTTTCTGCCCGCCCGACCCCCCGAGCGCCCCGAAAGTGCCGGCGGCCCCCCCGGACCCGTCGGCACCACTTTCCGCCGCCCGACCCCCCGAGCGCCCCGAAAGTGCCGGCGGCCCCCCCGGACCCGTCGGCGCCACTTTCCGCCGCCCCACCCCCCGAGCGCCCCGAAAGTGCCGGCGGCCCCCCCCGGGCCCCTTGGCACCACTTTCTGCCGCCCCACCCCCCCCGAGCGCCCCGAAAGTGCCGGCGGCCCCCCCGGACCCGTCGGCGCCACTTTACGCCACCCCCCCGGACCCGTCGGCGACACTTTCCGCCGCCCGACCCCCCGAGCGCCCCGAAAGTGCCGGCGGCCCCCCCGGACCCGTCGGCGCCACTTTCTGCCGCCCGAACCCCCCGAGCGCCCCGAAAGTGCCGGCGGCCCCCCCGGGCCCCTCGGCGCCACTTTACGCCGCCCGACCCCCCCTAGCGCCCCGAAAGTGCCGGCGGCCCCCCCGGACCCGTCGGCGCCACTTTCCGCCGCCCGACCCCCCCGAGCGCCCCGAAAGTGCCGGCGTCCCCCCCGGACCCGTCGGCGCCACTTTCCGCCGCCCGACCCCCCGAGCGCCCCGAAAGTGCCGGCGGCCCCCCCGGACCCCGTCGGCGCCACTTTCTGCCGCCCGAACCCCCGAGCGCCCCGAAAGTGCCGGCGGCCCCCCCCGGACCCGTCGGCGCCACTTTCCGCCGCCCGACCCTCCTAGCGCCCCGAAAGTGCCGGCGGCCCCCCCCGGACCCGTCGGCGCCACTTTCCGCCGCCCGACCCCCCTAGCGCCCCGAAAGTGCCGGCGGCCCCCCCCGGACCCGTCGGCGCCACTTTCCGCCGCCCGACCCCCCCGAGCGCCCCGAAAGTGCCGGCGTCCCCCCCGGGACCCGGTCGGCGCCACTTTCCGCCGCCCGACCCCCCAAGCTCCCCGAAAGTGCCGGCGGCCCCCCCGGACCCATCGGCGCCACTTTCCGCCGCCCGACCCCCTGAGCGCCCCGAAAGTGCCCGCGGCCCCCCCGGACCCGTCGGCGCCACTTTCTGCCGCCCGACCCCCCGAGCGCCCCGAAAGTGCCGGCGGCCCCCCCGGACCCGTCGGCGCCACTTTCCGCCGCCCGACCCCCCGAGCGCCCCGAAAGTGCCGGCGGCCCCCCCCGGACCCGTCGGCGCCACTTTCCGCCGCCCGAGACCCCCCGAGCGCCCCGAAAGTGCCGGCGGCCCCCCCCGGACCCGTCGGCGCCACTTTCCGCCGCCCGACCCCCCCGAGCGCCCCGAAAGTGCCGGCGGCCCCCCCGGACCCCGTCGGCGCCACGTTCCGCCGCCCGACCCCCCCCAGCGCCCCGAAAGTGCCTGCGGCCCCCCGGACCCGTCCGACGCCACTTTCCGCCGCCCAACCCCCCGAGCGCCCCCGAAAGTGCCGGCGGCCCCCCCGAACCCGTCGGCGCCACTTTCCGCCGCCCGACCCCCCGAGCGCCCCGAAAACTGCCGGCGGCCCCCCCGGACCCGTCGGCGCCACTTTCCGCCGCCCGACCCCCCGAGCGACCCGAAAGTGCCGGCGGCCCCCCCCCGGACCCGTCGGCGCAACTTTCCGACGCCCGACCCCCCGAGCGCCCCGAAAGTGCCGGCGGCCCCCCCGGACCCGCCGGCGCCACTTTACGCCGCCCGACCCCCCCAGCGCCCCCGAAAGTGCCTGCGGCCCCCCCGGACCCGTCGACGCCACTTTCCGCCGCCCAACCCCCCCTAGCGCCCCGAAAGTGCCGGCGCCAACCCCGGACCCGTCGGCGCCACTTTCCCCAGCCCGACCCCCCGAGCGCCCCGAAAGTGCCGGCGGCACCCCCGAACCCGTCGGCGCCACTTTCCGCCGCCAGACCCCCCGAGCGCCCCGAAACTGCCGGCGGCCCCCCCGGAACCGTCGGCGCCCCTTTCGCCGCCCGACCCCCCTAGCGCCCCGAAAGTGCCGGCGGCCCCCCCGGACTCGTCAGCGCCACTTTCCGCCGCCCGACCCCCCCTAGCGCCCCGAAAGTGCCGGCGGCCCCCCCGGACCCGTCGGCGCCACTTTCCGCCGCCCCGACCCCCCCGAGCGCCCCGAAAGTGCCGGCGGCCCCCCCGGACCCGTCGGCGCCACTTTCCGCCGCCCGACCCCCCGAGCGCCCCGAAAGTACCGGCGGCCCCCCCGGACCCGTCGGCGCCACTTTCCGCCGCCCGACCCCCCGAGCGCCCCGAAAGTGCCGGCGGCCCCCCCCGTACCCGTCGGCGCCACTTTCCGCCGCCCGACCCCCCCGAGCGCCCCCGAAAGTGCCGGCGGCCCCCCCGGACCCGTCGGCGCCACGTTCCGCCGCCCGACCCCCCCCAGCGCCCCGAAAGTGCCTGCGGCCCCCCCGGACCCGTCGACGCCACTTTCCCGCCGCCCAACCCCCCCGAGCGCCCCGAAAGTGCTGGCGGCCCCCCCCGAACCCGTCGGCGCCACTTTCCGCCGCCCGACCCCCCGAGCGCCCCGAAAACTGCCGGCGGCCCCCCCGGACCCGTCGGCGCCACTTTCCACCGCCCGACCCCCCGAGCGACCCGAAAGTGCCGGCGGCCCCCCCCGGACCCCGTCGGCGCAACTTTCCGACGCCCGACCCCCCGAGCGCCCCCGAAAGTGCCGGCGGCCCCCCCGGACCCGCCGGCGCCACTTTACGCCGCCCCGACCCCCCCAGCGCCCCGAAAGTGCCTGCGGCCCCCCCCGGACCCGTCGACGCCACTTTCCGCCGCCCAACCCCCCTAGCGCCCCGAAAGTGCCGGCGCCCCCCCCGGACCCGTCGGCGCCACTTTCCCCAGCCCGACCCCCCCGAGCGCCCCTAAAGTGCCGGCGGCACCCCCCGAACCCGTCGGCGCCACTTTCCGCCGCCCGATCCCCCCGAGCGCCCCGAAACTGCCGGCGGCCCCACCCGAACCCGTCGGCGCCAGTTTCCGCCGCCCGACCCCCCCAGCGCCCCGAAAGTGCCGGCGGCCCCCCCCGGACCCGCCGGCGCCACTTTACGCCGCCCGACCCCCCCCAGCACCCCGCAAGTGCCGGCGGCCCACCCGGACCCGTCGGCGCAACTTTCCGCCGCCCGACCCCCCGAGCGCCCCGAAAGTGCCGGCGGCCCCCCCGGACCCGCCGGCGCCACTTTACGCCGCCCGACCCCCCCAGCGCCCCGAAAGTGCCGGCGGACCCCCCGGACCCGTCGGCGCCACTTTCCGCCGCCCCGACCCCCCGAGCGCCCCGAAAGTGCCGGCGGCCCCCCCCGAACCCGTCGGCGCCACTTTCCGCCGCCCGACCCCCCGAGCGCCCCGAAACTGCCGGCGGACCCCCGGACCCGTCGGCGCCACTTTCCTCCGCCCGACCCCCCTAGCGCCCCGAAAGTGCCGGCGGCCCCCCCCGGGACCCGTCGGCGCCACTTTCCGCCGCCCGACCCCCCGAGCGCCCCGAAAGTGCCGGCGGCCCCCCCGAACCCGTCGGCGCCACTTTCCGCCGCCCGACCCCCCGAGCGCCCCGAAACTGCCGGCGGACCCGCCGGACCCGCCGGCGCCACTTTACGCCGCCCGACCCCCCCAGCTCCCCACAAGTGCCGGCGGCCCTCCCGGACCCTCCGGCGTCACTTTACGCCGCCCGACCGCCCCAGCGCCCCGAAAGTGCCGGCGGCCCCCCCGGACCCGTCGGCGCCACTTTCCGCCGCCCGACCCCCCGAGCACCCCGAAAGTGCCGGCGGCCCCCCCGAACCCGTCGGCGCCACTTTCCGCCACCCCGACCCCCCGAGCGCCCTGAAAGTGCCGGCGGCCCCCCCGGACCTGTCGGCGCCACTTTCTGCCACCCGACCCCCCGAGCGCCCGAAAGTGCCGGCGGCCCCCCCGGACCCGTCGGCGCCACTTTCCGCCGCCCGACCCCCCGAGCGCCCCGAAAGTGCCGGCGGCCCCCCCGAACCCCGTCGGCGCCACTTTCCGCCGCCCGACCCCCCGAGCGCCCCGAAAGTGCCGGCGGCCCCCCCGAACCCGTCGGCGCCACTTTCCGCCACCCGACCCCCCGAGCGCCCCAAAAGTGCCGACGGCCCCCCCCCGGACCCGTCGGCGCCACTTTCCGCCGCCCGACCCCCCGAGCGCCCCGAAAGAGCCGGCGGCCCCCCCGGACCTGTCGGCGCCACTTTCCGCCGCCCGACCCCCCCGAGCGCCCCAAAAGTGCCGGCGGCCCCACCGGACCCGTCGGCGCAACTTTCCGCCGCCCGACCCCCCGAGCGCCCCGAAAGTGCCGGCGGCCCCCCCCGAACCCGTCGGCGCCACTTTCCGCCGCCCGACCCCCCGAGCGCCCCGAAACTGCCGGCGGACCCCCGGACCCGTCGGCGCCACTTTCCTCCGCCTGACCCCCCTAGCGCCCCGAAAGTGCCGGCGGCCCCCCCGGACCCGTCGGCGCCACTTTCCGCCGCCCGACCCCCCGAGCGCCCCGAAAGTGCCGGCGTCCCCCCCCGAACCCGTCGGCGCCACTTTCCCGCCGCCCGACCCCCCGAGCGCCCCGAAACTGCCAGCGGCCCCCCCAAACCCGTCGGCGCCACTTTCTGCCGCCCGACCCCCCGAGCGCCCCGAAACTGCCGCCGGCCCCCCCGGACCCGCCGGCGCCACTTTACGCCGCCCGACCCCCCCAGCTCCCCGCAAGTGCCGGCGGCCCCCCCGGACCCTCCGGCGCCACTTTACGCCGCCCGACACCCCCCAGCGCCCCGAAAGTGCCGGCGGCCCCCCCCGGACCCGTCGGCGCCACTTTCCCCGCCGCCCGACCCCCCGAGCACCCCGAAAGTGCCGGCGGCCCCCCCGAACCCGTCGGCGCCACTTTCCGCCACCCGACCCCCCCGAGCGCCCCGAAAGTGCCGGCGGCCCCCCCCGGACCCGTCGGCGCCACTTTCCGCCCCCCCGACCCCCCCGAGCGCCCCGAAAGTGCCGGCGGCCCCCCCGGACTCGTCGGCGCCACTGTCCCGCCCCCCGACCCCCCGAGCGCCCCGAAAGTGCCGGCGGCCCCCCCGGACCCGTCGGCGCCACTTTCCGCCGCCCGACCCCCCCGAGCGCCCCGAAAGTGCCGGCGGCCCCCCGACCCCGGACCCGTCGGCGCCACTTTCCGCCCCCCGACCCCCCGAGCGCCCCCGAAAGTGCCGGCGGCCCCCCGGACCCGTCGGCGCCACTTTCCGCCGCCCGGCCCCCCGAGCGCCCCGAAAGTGCCGGAGGCCCCCCCCGGATCCAGTCGGCGCCACTTTCCGCCGCCCGAGCCCCCGAGCGCCCCGAAAGTGCCGGCGGCCCCCCCCGGACCCGTCGGCGGGAACTTTCCGCCGCCCGACCCCACGAGCGCCCCGAAAGTGCCGGCGGCCCCCCCCGGACCCGTCGGCGCCCACTTTCCGCCGCCCGACCCCCCGAGCGCCCCGAAAGTGCCGGCGGCCCCCCCGGACCCGTCGGCGCCACTTTCCGCCGCCCGACCCCCCCGAGCGCCCCGAAAGTGCCGGCGGCCCCCCAGGACCCGTCGGCGCCACTTTCCGCCGCCCGACCCCCGAGCGCCCCCGAAACTGCCGGCGGCCCCCCCGGGCCCCTCGGCGCCACTTTCCGCCGCCCCAACCCCCCTAGCGCCCCGAAAGTGCCGGCGGCCCCCAAGGACCCGTCGGCGCCACTTTCCGCCGCCCGACCCCCGAGGCGCCCCGAAACTGCCGGCGGCCCCCCCGGACCGCCGGCGCCACTTTACGCCGCCCGACCCCCCCAGCGCCCCGAAAGTGCCGGCGGCCCCCCCGGACCCGTCGGCGCCACTTTCCGCCGCCCGACCCCCCGAGCGCCCCGAAAGTGCCGGTGGCCCCCCCCGGACCCGTCGGCGCCACTTTCCGCCCCCCTGACCCCCCGAGCGCCCCGAAAGTGCCGCGGCCCCCCGGACCCGTCGGCGCCACTTTCCGCCGCCCGGCCCCCCGAGCGCCCCCGAAAGTGCCGGAGGCCCCCCCGGACCCGTCGGCGCCACTTTCCGCCGCCCAGCCCCCCGAGCGCCCCGAAAGTGCCGGCGGCCCCCCCGGACCCGTCGGCGCCACTTTCCGCCGCCCGACCCCCCGAGCGCCCCGAAAGTGCCGGCGGCCCCCCCCGGACCAGTCGGCGCCACTTTCCGCCACCCGATCCCCCGAGTGTCCCGAAAGTGCCGGAGGCCCCACCGGACCCGTCGGCGACACTTTCCGCCCCCCGACCCCCCCGAGCGCCCCGAAAGTGCCGGCGGACCCCCCGGACCCGTCGGCGCCACTTTCCTCCGCCCGACCCCCCCTAGCGCCCCGAAAGTGCCGGCGGCCCCCCCGGACCCGTCGGCGCCACTTTCCGCCGCCCGACCCCCCGAGCGCCCCGAAAGTGCCGGCGTCCCCCCCGAACCCCGTCGGCGCCACTTTCCGCCGCCCGACCCCCCGAGCGCCCCGAAACTGCCAGCGGCCCCCCCAAACCCGTCGGCGCCACTTTCCGCCGCCCGAGCCCCCCGAGCGCCCCCGAAACTGCCGGCGGCTCCCCCGGACCCGCCGGCGCCACTTTACGCCGCCCGACCCCCCCAGCTCCCCGCAAGTGCCGGCGGCCCCCCCCGGACCCTCCGGCGCCACTTTACGCCGCCCGACACCCCCAGCGCCCCGAAAGTGCCGGCGGCCCCCCCGGACCCGTCGGCGCCACTTTCCGCCGCCCGACCCCCCGAGCACCCCGAAAGTGCCGGCGGCCCCCCCGAACCCGTCGGCGCCACTTTCCCGCCACCCGACCCCCCCGAGCGCCCCGAAAGTGCCGGCGGCCCCCCCGGACCCCGTCGGCGCCACTTTCCGCCGCCCGACCCCCCCGAGCGCCCCCGAAAGTGCCGGCGGCCCCCCCCGGACCCCGTCGGCGCCACTTTCCGCCGCCCGACCCCCCCGAGCGCCCCGAAAGTGCCGGCGGCCCCCCCGGACCCGTCGGCGACACTTTCCGCCGCCCGACCCCCCGAGCGCCCCCGAAAGTGCCGGCGGACCCCCGGGACCCGTCGGCGCCACTTTCCTCCGCCCGACCCCCCTAGCGCCCCCGAAAGTGCCGGCGGCCCCCCCGGACCCCGTCGGGCGGAACTTTCCGCCGCCCGACCCCACGAGCGCCCCGAAAGTGCCGGCGGCCCCCCCCGGACCCGCCGGCGCCACTTTACGGCGCCCGACCCCACGAGCGCCCCGAAAGTGCCGGCGGCCCCCCCCCGGACCCGTCGGCGCCACTTTCCGCCGCCCGACCCCCCCGAGCGCCCCGAAAGTGCCGGCGTCCCCCCCCGGACCCGTCGGCGCCACTTTCCGCCGCCCGACCCCCCGAGCGCCCCGAAAGTGCCGGCGGCCCCCCGGACCCGTCGGCGCCACTTTCTGCCGCCCGAACCCCCGGAGCGCCCCGAAAGTGCCGGCGGCCCCCCCGGACCCGTCGGCGCCACTTTCCGCCGCCCGACCCCCCTAGCGCCCCGAAAGTGCCGGCGGCCCCCCCGGACCCGTCGGCGCCACTTTCCGCCGCCCGACCCCCCCTAGCGCCCCGAAAGTGCCGGCGGCCCCCCCCGGACCCGTCGGCGCCACTTTCCGCCGCCCGACCCCCCGAGCGCCCCGAAAGTGCCGGCGGCCCCCCCGGACCCGTCGGCGCCACTTTCCGCCGCCCGACCCCCCGAGCGCCCCGAAAGTACCGGCGGCCCCCCCCGGACCCGTCGGCGCCACTTTCCGCCGCCCGACCCCCCCGAGCGCCCCGAAAGTGCCGGCGGCCCCCCCGGACCCGTCGGCGCCACGTTCCGCCGCCCGACCCCCCCCAGCGCCCCGAAAGTGCCTGCGGCCCCCCCGGACCCGTCGACGCCACTTTCCGCCGCCCAACCCCCCGAGCGCCCCGAAAGTGCTGTCGGCCCCCCCCGAACCCGTCGGCGCCACTTTCCGCCGCCCGACCCCCCGAGCGCCCCGAAAGTGCCGGCGGCCCCCCCGGACCCGTCGGCGCCACTTTCCGCCGCCCGACCCCCCGAGCGACCCGAAAGTGCCGGCGGCCCCCCCCGGACCCGTCGGCGCAACTTTCCGACGCCCGACCCCCCGAGCGCCCCGAAAGTGCCGGCGGCCCCCCCCGGACCCGGCGGCGCCACTTTACGCCGCCCGACCCCCCCAGCGCCCCGAAAGTGCCTGCGGCCCCCCCGGACCCGTCGACGCCACTTTCCGCCGCCCAACCCCCCTAGCGCCCCGAAAGTGCCGGCGCCCCCCCCGGACCCGTCGGCGCCACTTTCCCCAGCCCGACCCCCCGAGCGCCCCTAAAGTGCCGGCGGCACCCCCGAACCCGTCGGCGCCACTTTCCGCCGCCCGACCCCCCGAGCGCCCCGAAACTGCCGGCGGCCCCCCCCGAACCCGTCGGCGCCACTTTCCGCCGCCCGACCCCCCGAGCGCCCCGAAACTGCCGGCGGCCCCCCCGAACCCGTCGGCGCCAGTTTCCGCCGCCCGACCCCCCCCAGCGCCCCGAAAGTGCCGGCGGCCCCCCCTGGACCCGCCGGCGCCACTTTACGCCGCCCGACCCCCCCAGCACCCCGCAAGTGCCGGCGGCCCACCCGGACCCGTCGGCGCAACTTTCCGCCGCCCGACCCCCCGAGCGCCCCGAAAGTGCCGGCGGCCCCCCCGGACCCGCCGGCGCCACTTTACGCCGCCCGACCCCCCCAGCGCCCCGAAAGTGCCGGCGGACCCCCCGGACCCGTCGGCGCCACTTTCCGCCGCCCGACCCCCCGAGCGCCCCGAAAGTGCCGGCGGCCCCCCCGAACCCGTCGGCGCCACTTTCCGCCGCCCGACCCCCCGAGCGCCCCGAAACTGCCGGCGGACCCCCGGACCCGTCGGCGCCACTTTCCTCCGCCCGACCCCCCTAGCGCCCCGAAAGTGCCGGCGGCCCCCCCGGACCCGTCGGCGCCACTTTCCGCCGCCCGACCCCCCGAGCGCCCCGAAAGTGCCGGCGGCCCCCCCGAACCCGTCGGCGCCACTTTCCGCCGCCCGACCCCCCGAGCGCCCCGAAACTGCCAGCGGCCCCCCCAAACCCGTCGGCGCCACTTTCCGCCGCCCGACCCCCCCGAGCGCCCCGAAACTGCCGGCGGCCCCGCCGGACCCGCCGGCGCCACTTTACGCCGCCCGACCCCCCCCAGCTCCCCGCAAGTGCCGGCGGCCCTCCCGGACCCTCCGGCGTCACTTTACGCCGCCCGACCGCCCCAGCGCCCCGAAAGTGCCGGCGGCCCCCCCGGACCCGTCGGCGCCACTTTCCGCCGCCCGACCCCCCGAGCACCCCGAAAGTGCCGGCGGCCCCCCCGAACCCGTCGGCGCCACTTTCCGCCACCCGACCCCCCGAGCGCCCTGAAAGTGCCGGCGGCCCCCCCCGGACCTGTCGGCGCCACTTTCAGCCACCCGACCCCCCGAGCGCCCCGAAAGTGCCGGCGGCCCCCCCGGACCCGTCGGCGCCAGTTTCCGCCGCCCGACCCCCCGAGCGCCCCGAAAGTTCCGGCGGCCCCCCCGGACCCATCGGCGCCACTTTCCGCCGCCCGACCCCCCGAGCGCCGCAAAACTGCCGGCGGCCCCCCCGGACCCGTCGGCGCCACTTTCCGCCACCCGACCCCCCGAGCGCCCCGAAGGTGCCGGCGGCCCCCCCGGACCCGTCGGCGCAACTTTCCGCCGCCCGACCCCCCCAGCGCCCCGAAAGTGCCGGCGGCCCCCCCCGGACCCATCGGCGCCACTTTCCGCCGCCCGACCCCCCGAGCGCCCCGAAAGTGCCGGCGGCCCCCCCGAACCCGTCGGCGCCACTTTCCGCCACCCGACCCCCCGAGCGCCCCAAAAGTGCCGACGGCCCCCCCCGGACCCGTCGGCGCCACTTTCCGCCGCCCGACCCCCCGAGCGCCCCGAAAGAGCCGGCGGCCCCCCCGGACCTGTCGGCGCCACTTTCCGCCGCCCGACCCCCCGAGCGCCCCAAAAGTGCCGGCGGCCCCACCGGACCCGTCGGCGCAACTTTCCGCCGCCCGACCCCCCGAGCGCCCCGAAAGTGCCGGCGGCCCCCCCGAACCCGTCGGCGCCACTTTCCGCCGCCCGACCCCCCGAGCGCCCCGAAACTGCCGGCGGACCCCCGGACCCGTCGGCGCCACTTTCCTCCGCCCGACCCCCCTAGCGCCCCGAAAGTGCCGGCGGCCCCCCCGGACCCGTCGGCGCCACTTTCCGCCGCCCGACCCCCCGAGCGCCCCGAAAGTGCCGGCGGCCCCCCCGAACCCGTCGGCGCCACTTTCCGCCGCCCGACCCCCCGAGCGCCCCGAAACTGCCAGCGGCCCCCCCAAACCCGTCGGCGCCACTTTCCGCCGCCCGACCCCCCGAGCGCCCCGAAACTGCCGGCGGCCCCCCCGGACCCGCCGGCGCCACTTTACGCCGCCCGACCCCCCCAGCTCCCCGCAAGTGCCGGCGGCCCCCCCGGACCCTCCGGCGCCACTTTACGCCACCCCGACACCCCCAGCGCCCCGAAAGTGCCGGCGGCCCCCCCGGACCCGTCGGCGCCACTTTCCGCCGCCCGACCCCCCGAGCACCCCGAAAGTGCCGGCGGCCCCCCCGAACCCGTCGGCGCCACTTTCCGCCACCCGACCCCCCGAGCGCCCTGAAAGTGCCGGCGGCCCCCCCCGGACCGGTCGGCGCCACTTTCCGCCACCCCGACCCCCCGAGCGCCCCGAAAGTCCCGGCGGCCCCCCGGGAACCGTCGGCGCCAGGACCCCCCGAGCGCCCCGAAAGTTTCCGGCGGCCCCCCCGGACCCATCGGCGCCACTTTCCGCCGCCCGACCCCCCGAGCGCCCCAAAAGTGCCGGCGGCCCCCCCGGACCCGTCGGCGCCACTTTCCGCCACCGACCCCCCGAGCGCCCCGAAGGTGCCGGCGGGCCCCCCCAGACCCGTCGGCGCAACTTTCCGCCGCCCGACCCCCCCAGCGCCCCGAAAGTGCCGGCGGCCCCCCCGGACCCCATCGGCGCTACTTTCCGCCGCCCGACCCCCCCGAGCGCCCCGAAAGTGCCGGCGGCCCCCCCGAATCCGTCGGCGCCACTTTCCGCCACCCGACCCCCCGAGCGCCCCGAAAGTGCCGGCGGCCCCCCCCCCCGGACTCGTCGGCGCCACTTTCCGCCGCCCGACCCCCCGAGCGCCCCGAAAGAGCCGCGGCCCCCCCGGACCTGTCGGCGCCATTTCCGCCGCCCGACCCCCCGAGCGCCCCAAAAGTGCCGGCGGCCCCACCGACACGTCCGGCGCCACTTTCTGCCACCCGACCCCCCGAGCACCCAGAAAGTGCCGCGGCCCCCCCGGAACCCGTCGGCGCAACTTTCCGACGCCCCGACCCCCCGGAGCGCGCCCGAAAGTGCCGGCGGCCCCCCCGAACCAGCGTCCGCCACTTTCCGCCGCCCGACCCCCCCGAGGCGCCCCGAAACTGCCGGCGGCCCCCCCGGACCTGTCGACGCCACTTTCCGCCGCCCGACCCCCCTTAGCGCCCCGAAAGTGCCGGCCCCCCCGGACCTGTCGGCGCCACTTTCCGCGCCCCCGACCCCCCTAGCGCCCCGAAAGTGCCGGCGGCCCCCCCCGAACCCGTCGCGCAACTTACCGCCACCCGACCCCCCGAGCGCCCCGAAAGTGCCGGCGGCCCCCCCCGGACCCGTCGGCGCAACTTTCCGCCGCCCGACCCCCGAGCGCCCCGAAAGTGCAGGCGGCCCCCCCGAACCCGTCGGCGCCACTTTCCGCCGCCCGACCCCCCCGAGCGCCCCAAAACTGCCGGCGGCACCCCCGGACCTGTCGGCGCCACTTTCCGCCGCCCGACCCCCCTAGCGCCCTGAAAGTGCCGGCCCCCCCGGACCTGTCGGCGCCACTTTCCGCCGCCCGACCCCCCTAGCGCCCCGAAAGTGCCGGCGGCCCCCCCGAACCCGTCGGCGACAACTTACCGCCGCCCGACCCCCCCGAGCGCCCCGAAAGTGCCGGCGGCCCCCCCCGAACCCGTCGGCGCAACTTTCCGCCGCACGACCCCCCGAGCGCCCCGAAGTGCCGGTGGCCCCCCCGGACCCGTCGGTGCCACTTTCCGCCGCCCGACCCCACGAACGCCCCGAAAGTGCCGGCGGCCCCCCCGGACCCGTCGGCGCCACTTTCCGCCGCCCGACCCCCCGAGCTCCCCGAAAGTGCCGGCGGCCCCCCCGGACCCCGTCGGCGCCACTTTCCGCCGCCCGAGGCCCCCGAGCTCCCCGAAAGTGCCGGCGGCCCCCCCGGACCCGTCGGCGCCACTTTCCGCCCCCCCGTCCGCCCGAGTGCCCCGCAAGTGCCGGCGGCCCCCCGGACCCGTCGGCGCAACTTTCCGCCGCCCCGACCTCCCAAAGCGCCCGAAAGTGCCGGCGGCCCCCCCGGACCCGCCGGCGCCACTTTACGCCGCCCGACCCCCCCAGCGCCCCGAAAGTGCCGGCGGCCCCCCCCGGACCCATCGGCGCCACTTTCCGCGCCCGACCCCCCGAGCGCCCCGAAAGTGCCGGCGGCCCCCCCGAACCCGTCGGTGCCACTTTCCGCCGCCCGACCCCCCGAGCGCCCCGAAACTGCCGGCGGCCCCCCCCGAACCCGTCGGCGCCAGTTTCCGCCGCCCGACCCCCCCCAGCGCCCCGAAAGTGCCGGCGGCCCCCCCGGACCCGCCGGCGCCACTTTACTCCGCCCAACCCCCCCAGCACCCCGCAAGTGCCGGCGGCCCCCCCGGACCCGTCGGCGCAACTTTCCGCCGCCCGACCCCCCGAGCGCCCCGAAAGTGCCGGCGGCCCCCCCGGACCCGCCGGCGCCACTTTACGCCGCCCGACCCCCCCAGCGCCCCGAAAGTGCCGGCGGCCACCCCGGACCCGTTGGCGCCACTTTCCGCCGCCCGACCCCCCGAGCGCCCCGAAAGTGCCGGCGGCCCCCCCGAACCCGTCGGCGCCACTTTCCGCCGCCCGACCCCCCGAGCGCCCCGAAACTGCCGGCGGACCCCCGGACCCGTCGGCGCCACTTTCCTCCGCCCGACCCCCCTAGCGCCCCGAAAGTGCCGGCGGCCCCCCCGGACCCGTCGGCGCCACTTTCCGCCGCCCGACCCCCCGAGCACCCCGAAAGTGCCGGCGGCCCCCCCGAACCCGTCGGCGCCACTTTCCGCCACCCGACCCCCCGAGCGCCCTGAAAGTGCCGGCGGCCCCCCCGGACCCGTCGGCGCCAGTTTCCGCCGCCCGACCCCCCGAGCGCCCCGAAAGTTCACCCATCGGCGCCACTTTCCGCCGCCCGACCCCCCGAGCGCCGCAAAACTGCCGGCGGCCCCCCGGACCCGTCGGCGCCACTTTCCGCCACCCGACCCCCCGAGCGCCCCGAAGGTGCCGGCGGCCCCCCCGGACCCGTCGGCGCAACTTTCCGCCGCCCGACCCCCCCAGCGCCCCGAAAGTGCCGGCGGCCCCCCCCGGACCCATCGGCCCGAGCGCCCCGAAAGTGCCGGCGGCCCCCCCGAACCCGTCGGCGCCACTTTCCGCCACCCGGACCCCCCGAGCGCCCCGAAAGTGCCGGCCCCCCCGGACCTGTCGGCGCCACTTTCCGCCGCCCGACCCCCCTAGCGCCCTGAAAGTGCCGGCCCCCCCGGACCTGTCGGCGCCACTTTCCGCGCCCGACCCCCCTAGCGCCCCGAAAGTGCCGGCGGCCCCCCCGAACCCGTCGGCGCAACTTACCGCCGCCGACCCCCCGAGGCGCCCCGAAAGTGCCGGCGGCCCCCCCGAACCCGTCGGCGCAACTTTCCGCCGCACGACCCCCCGAGCGCCCCGAAAGTGCCGGTGGCCCCCCCGGACCCGTCGGTGCCACTTTCCGCCGCCCGACCCCACGAGCGCCCCGAAAGTGCCGGCGGCCCCCCCGGACCCGTCGGCGCCACTTTCCGCCGCCCGACCCCCCGAGCTCCCCGAAAGTGCCGGCGGCCCCCCCGGACCCGTCGGCGCCACTTTCCGCCGCCCGACCCCCCGAGCTCCCCGAAAGTGCCGGCGGCCCCCCCGGACCCGTCGGCGCCACTTTCCGCCCCCCGTCCGCCCGAGTGCCCCGCAAGTGCCGGCGGCCCCCCGGACCCGTCGGCGCAACTTTCCGCCGCCCGACCTCCCAAAGCGCCCCGAAAGTGCCGGCTGCCCCCCCGGACCCGCCGGCGCCACTTTACGCCGCCCGACCCCCCCAGCGCCCCGAAAGTGCCGGCGGCCCCCCCCGGACCCATCGGCGCCACTTTCCGCCGCCCGACCCCCCGAGCGCCCCGAAAGTGCCGGCAGCCCCCCCGAACCCGTCGGTGCCACTTTCCGCCGCCCGACCCCCCGAGCGCCCCGAAACTGCCGGCGGCCCCCCCGAACCCGTCGGCGCCAGTTTCCGCCGCCCGACCCCCCCAGCGCCCCGAAAGTGCCGGCGGCCCCCCCGGACCCGCCGGCGCCACTTTACTCCGCCCAACCCCCCCAGCACCCCGCAAGTGCCGGCGGCCCCCCCGGACCCGTCGGCGCAACTTTCCGCCGCCCGACCCCCCGAGCGCCCCGAAAGTGCCGGCGGCCCCCCCCGGACCCGCCGGCGCCACTTTACGCCGCCCGACCCCCCCAGCGCCCCGAAAGTGCCGGCGGCCACCCCGGACCCGTTGGCGCCACTTTCCGCCGCCCGAACCCCCCGAGCGCCCCGAAAGTGCCGGCGGCCCCCCCCGAACCCGTCGGCGCCACTTTCCGCCGCCCGAACCCCCCGAGCGCCCCGAAACTGCCGGCGGACCCCCGGACCCGTCGGCGCCACTTTCCTCCGCCCGACCCCCCCTAGCGCCCCGAAAGTGCCGGCGGCCCCCCCGGACCCGTCGGCGCCACTTTCCGCCGCCCGACCCCCCGAGCACCCCGAAAGTGCCGGCGGCCCCCCCCGAACCCGTCGGCGCCACTTTCCGCCACCCGACCCCCCGAGCGCCCTGAAAGTGCCGGCGGCCCCCCCGGACCCGTCGGCGCCAGTTTCCGCCGCCCGACCCCCCCGAGCGCCCCGAAAGTTCCGGCGGCCCCCCCGGACCCATCGGCGCCACTTTCCGCCGCCCCGACCCCCCGAGCGCCGCAAAACTGCCGGCGGCCCCCCCCGGACCCGTCGGCGCCACTTTCCGCCACCCGACCCCCCGAGCGCCCCGAAGGTGCCGGCGGCCCCCCCGGACCCGTCGGCGCCACTTTCCGCCACCCGACCCCCCGAGCGCCCCGAAGGTGCCGGCGGCCCCCCCGGACCCGTCGGCGCAACTTTCCGCCGCCCGACCCCCCCAGCGCCCCGAAAGTGCCGGCGGCCCCCCCCCGGACCCATCGGCGCCACTTTCCGCCGCCCGACCCCCCCGAGCGCCCCGAAAGTGCCGGCGGCCCCCCCGAACCCGTCGGCGCCACTTTCCGCCACCCGACCCCCCGAGCGCCCCGAAAGTGCCGACGGCCCCCCCCGGACCCGTCGGCGCCACTTTCCGCCGCCCGACCCCCCCGAGCGCCCCGAAAGAGCCGGCGGCCCCCCCGGGACCTGTCGGCGCCACTTTCCGCCGCCCGACCCCCCGAGCGCCCCAAAAGTGCCGGCGGCCCCACCGGACCCGTCGGCGCAACTTTTCCGCCGCCCGACCCCCCCGAGCGCCCCGAAAGTGCCGGCGGCCCCCCCGAACCCGTCGGCGCCACTTTCCGCCGCCCGACCCCCCGAGCGCCCGAAACTGCCGGCGGACCCCCGGACCCTTCGCGCCACTTTCCTCCGCCCGACCCCCCTAGCGCCCCGAAAGTGCCGGCGGCCCCCCCCGGACCCGTCGGCGCCACTTTCCGCCGCCCGACCCCCCGAGCGCCCCGAAAGTGCCGGCGGCCCCCCCGAACCCGTCGGCGCCACTTTCCGCCGCCCGACCCCCCGAGCGCCCGAAACTGCAGCGGCCCCCCCAAACCCGTCGGCGCCACTTTCCGCCGCCCGACCACCCGAGCGCCCCCGAAACTGCCGGCGGCCCCCCCGGACCCGCCGGCGCCACTTTACGCCGCCCGACCCCCCAGCTCCCCGCAAGTGCCGGCGGCCCCCCCGGACCCTCCGGCGCCACTTTACGCCGCCCGACACCCCCAGTGCCCCGAAAGTGCCGGCGGCCCCCCCGAAACCCGTCGGCGCCACTTTCCGCCACCCGACCCCCCGAGCGCCCTGAAAGTGCCGGCGGCCCCCCCGGACCGGTCGGCGCCACTTTCCGCCACCCGACCCCCCGAGCGCCCCGAAAGTGCCGGCGGCCCCCCGGGACCCGTCGGCGCCAGTTTCCGCCGCCCGACCCCCCGAGCGCCCCGAAAGTTCCGGCGGCCCCCCCGGACCCATCGGCGCCACTTTCCCGCCGCCCGACACCCCGAGCGCCCCAAAAGTGCCGGCGGCCCCCCCGGACCCGTCGGCGCCACTTTCCGCCACCCGACCCCCGAGCGCCCCGAAGGTGCCGGCGGCCCCCCCGGACCCGTCGGCGCAAACTTTCCGCCGCCCGACCCCCCCAGCGCCCCGAAAGTGCCGGCGGCCCCCCCGGACCCATCGGCGCTACTTTCCGCCGCCCGACCCCCCGAGCGCCCCAAAAGTGCCGGCGGCCCCACCGACCCGTCGGCGCCACTTTCCGCCACCGGACCCCCCGAGCGCCCAGAAAGTGCCGGCGGCCCCCCCCGGACCCGTCGGCGCAACTTTCCGCCGCCCGACCCCCCGAGCACCCCGAAAGTGCCGGCGGCCCCCCCGAACCCGTCGCGCCACTTTCCGCCGCCCGACCCCCCGAGCGCCCCGAAACTGCCGGCGGCCCCCCCCGGACCTGTCGACGCCACTTTCCGCCGCCGACCCCCCTAGCGCCCCGAAAGTGCCGGCCCCCCCCGGACCTGTCGGCGCCACTTTCCGCCGCCCGACCCCCCTAGCGTCCCGAAAGTGCCGGCGGCCCCCCCGAACCCGTCGGCGCAACTTACCGCCACCCGCGACCCCCCGAGCGCCCCGAAAGTGCCGGCGGCCCCCCCGGACCCGTCGGCGCAACTTTCCGCCGCCCGACCCCCCGAGCGCCCCGAAAGTGCCGGCGGCCCCCCCGAACCCGTCGGCGCCACTTTCTGCCGCCCGACCCCCCCGAGCGCCCCAAAACTGCCGGCGGCCCCCCCGGACCTGTCGGCGCCACTTTCCGCCGCCCGACCCCCCTAGCGCCCTGAAAGTGCCGGCCCCCCCGGACCTGTCGGCGCCACTTTCCGCCGCCCGACCCCCCTAGCGCCCCGAAAGTGCCGGCGGCCCCCCCGAACCCGTCGGCGCAACTTAACCGCCGCCCGACCCCCGAGCGCCCCGAAAGTGCCGGCGGCCCCCCCGAACCCCGTCGGCGCAACTTTCCGCCGCACGACTCCCCGAGCGCCCCGAAAGTGCCGGCGGCCCCCCCCGGACCCATCGGTGCCACTTTCCGCCGCCCGACCCCACCGAGCGCCCCGAAAGTGCCGGCGGCCCCCCTGGACCCGTCGGCGCCACTTTCCGCCGCCCGACCCCCCCGAGCTCCCCGAAAGTGCCGGCGGGCCCCCCCCGGACCCGTTGGCGCCACTTTCCGCCGCCCGACCCCCCGAGCTCCCCGAAAGTGCCGGCGGCCCCCCCGGACCCGTCGGCGCCACTTTCCGCCCCCCGTCCGCCCAAGTGCCCCGCAAGTGCCGGCGGCCCCCCCGGAACCCGTCGGCGCAACTTTCCGCCGCCCGACCTCCCAAAGCGCCCCGAAAGTGACGGCGGGCCCCCGGACCCGCCGGCGCCACTTTACGCCGCCCGACCCCCCCAGCGCCCCGAAAGTGCCGGCGGCCCCCCCGGACCCATCGGCGCCACTTTCCGCCGCCCGACCCCCCGAGCGCCCCGAAAGTGCCGGCGGCCCCCCCGAACCCGTCGGTGCCACTTTCCGCCGCCCGAACCCCCGAGCGCCCCGAAACTGCCGGCGGCCCCCCCGAACCCGTCGGCGCCAGTTTCCGCCGCCCGACCCCCCCAGCGCCCGAAAAGTGCCGGCGGCCCCCCCGGACCCGCCGGCGCCACTTTACTCCGCCCAACCCCCCAGCACCCCGCAAGTGCCGGCGGCCCCCCCGGACCCGTCGGCGCAACTTTCCGCCGCCCGACCCCCCGAGCGCCCCGAAAGTGCCGGCGGCCCCCCCGGACCCGCCGGCGCCACTTTACGCCGCCCGACCCCCCCAGCGCCCCGAAAGTGCCGGCCGCCACCCCCGGACCCGTTGGCGCCACTTTCCGCCGCCCGACCCCCCGAGCGCCCCGAAAGTGCCGGCGGCCCCCCCGAACCCGTCGGCGCCACTTTCCGCCGCCCGACCCCCCGAGCGCCCCGAAACTGCCGGCGGACCCCCGGACCCGTCGGCGCCACTTTCCTCCGCCCGACCCCCCTAGCGCCCCGAAAGTGCCGGCGGCCCCCCCGGACCCGTCGGCGCCACTTTCCGCCGCCCGACCCCCCGAGCGCCCTGAAAGTGCCGGCAGCCCCCCCGAACCCGTCGGCGCCACTTTCCGCCGCCCGACCCCCCGAGCGCCCCGAAACTGCCGGCGGCCCCCCCAAACCCGTCAGCGCCACTTTCCGCCGCCCGACCCCCCGAGCGCCCCGAAAGTGCCGGCAGCCCCCCCGAACCCGTCGGCGCCACTTTCCGCCGCCCGACCCCCCGAGCGCCCCGAAACTGCCGGCGGCCCCCCGGACCCGCCGGCGCCACTTTACGCCGCCCGACCCCCCCAGCTCCCCGCAAGTGCCGGCGGCCCCCCCCGGACCCGTCGGCGCCACTTTCCGCCACCCGACCCCCCGAGCGCCCTGAAAGTGCCGGCGGCCCCCCCCGGACCCGTCGGCGCCACTTTCCGCCACCCGACCCCCCGAGCGCCCCGAAAGTGCCGGCGGCCCCCCCGGACCGGTCGGCGCCACGTTCCGCCGCCCGACCCCCCGAGCGCCCCGAAAGTGCCGGCGGCCCCCCCGGACCCGTCGGCGCCACTTTCCGCCGCCCGACCCCCCGAGCGCCCCGAAAGTGCCGCCGGCCCCCCCGGCCCCGTCGGCGCCACTTTCCGCCACCCGACCCCCCGAGCGCCCCGAAAGTGCCGGCGGCCCCCCCGGACCTGTCGGCGCCACTTTCCGCCACCCGACCCCCCGAGCGCCCCGAAAGTGCCGGCGGCCCCCCCGGACCCGTCGGCGCCAGTTTCCGCCGCCCGACCCCCCGAGCGCCCCGAAAGTTCCGGCGGCCCCCCCGGACCCATCGGCGCCACTTTCCGCCGCCCGACCCCCCGAGCGCCGCAAAACTGCCGGCGGCCCCCCCGGACCCGTCGGCGCCACTTTCCGCCACCCGACCCCCCGAGCGCCCCGAAGGTGCCGGCGGCCCCCCCGGACCCGTCGGCGCAACTTTCCGCCGCCCGACCCCCCCAGCGCCCCGAAAGTGCCGGCGGCCCCCCCCGGACCCATCGGCGCCACTTTCCGCCGCCCGACCCCCCGAGCGCCCCGAAAGTGCCGGCGGCCCCCCCGAACCCGTCGGCGCCACTTTCCGCCACCCGACCCCCCGAGCGCCCCGAAAGTGCCGACGGCCCCCCCCGGACCCGTCGGCGCCACTTTCCGCCGCCCGACCCCCCGAGCGCCCCGAAAGAGCCGGCGGCCCCCCCGGACCTGTCGGCGCCACTTTCCGCCGCCCGACCCCCCGAGCGCCCCAAAAGTGCCGGCGGCCCCACCGGACCCGTCGGCGCAACTTTCCGCCGCCCGACCCCCCGAGCGCCCCGAAAGTGCCGGCGGCCCCCCCGAACCCGTCGGCGCCACTTTCCGCCGCCCGACCCCCCGAGCGCCCCGAAACTGCCGGCGGACCCCCGGACCCGTCGGCGCCACTTTCCTCCGCCCGACCCCCCTAGCGCCCCGAAAGTGCCGGCGGCCCCCCCGGACCCGTCGGCGCCACTTTCCGCCGCCCGACCCCCCGAGCGCCCCGAAAGTGCCGGCGTCCCCCCCGAACCCGTCGGCGCCACTTTCCGCCGCCCGACCCCCCGAGCGCCCCGAAACTGCCAGCGGCCCCCCCAAACCCGTCGGCGCCACTTTCTGCCGCCCGACCCCCCGAGCGCCCCGAAACTGCCGCCGGCCCCCCCGGACCCGCCGGCGCCACTTTACGCCGCCCGACCCCCCCAGCTCCCCGCAAGTGCCGGCGGCCCCCCCGGACCCTCCGGCGCCACTTTACGCCGCCCGACACCCCCAGCGCCCCGAAAGTGCCGGCGGCCCCCCCGGACCCGTCGGCGCCACTTTCCGCCGCCCGACCCCCCGAGCACCCCGAAAGTGCCGGCGGCCCCCCCGAACCCGTCGGCGCCACTTTCCGCCACCCGACCCCCCGAGCGCCCCGAAAGTGCCGGCGGCCCCCCCGGACCCGTCGGCGCCACTTTCCGCCCCCCGACCCCCCGAGCGCCCCGAAAGTGCCGGCGGCCCCCCCGGACTCGTCGGCGCCACTGTCCGCCCCCCGACCCCCCGAGCGCCCCGAAAGTGCCGGCGGCCCCCCCGGACCCGTCGGCGCCACTTTCCGCCGCCCGACCCCCCGAGCGCCCCGAAAGTGCCGGCGGCCCCCCCGGACCCGTCGGCGCCACTTTCCGCCCCCCGACCCCCCGAGCGCCCCGAAAGTGCCGGCGGCCCCCCGGACCCGTCGGCGCCACTTTCCGCCGCCCGGCCCCCCGAGCGCCCCGAAAGTGCCGGAGGCCCCCCCGGATCCGTCGGCGCCACTTTCCGCCGCCCGAGCCCCCGAGCGCCCCGAAAGTGCCGGCGGCCCCCCCGGACCCGTCGGCGGAACTTTCCGCCGCCCGACCCCACGAGCGCCCCGAAAGTGCCGGCGGCCCCCCCGGACCCGTCGGCGCCACTTTCCGCCGCCCGACCCCCCGAGCGCCCCGAAAGTGCCGGCGGCCCCCCCGGACCCGTCGGCGCCACTTTCCGCCGCCCGACCCCCCGAGCGCCCCGAAAGTGCCGGCGGCCCCCCAGGACCCGTCGGCGCCACTTTCCGCCGCCCGACCCCCGAGCGCCCCGAAACTGCCGGCGGCCCCCCCGGGCCCCTCGGCGCCACTTTCCGCCGCCCAACCCCCCTAGCGCCCCGAAAGTGCCGGCGGCCCCCCAGGACCCGTCGGCGCCACTTTCCGCCGCCCGACCCCCGAGCGCCCCGAAACTGCCGGCGGCCCCCCCGGACCCGCCGGCGCCACTTTACGCCGCCCGACCCCCCCAGCGCCCCGAAAGTGCCGGCGGCCCCCCCGGACCCGTCGGCGCCACTTTCCGCCGCCCGACCCCCCGAGCGCCCCGAAAGTGCCGGCGGCCCCCCCGGACCCGTCGGCGCCACTTTCCGCCCCCTGACCCCCCGAGCGCCCCGAAAGTGCCGGCGGCCCCCCGGACCCGTCGGCGCCACTTTCCGCCGCCCGGCCCCCCGAGCGCCCCGAAAGTGCCGGAGGCCCCCCCGGACCCGTCGGCGCCACTTTCCGCCGCCCAGCCCCCCGAGCGCCCCGAAAGTGCCGGCGGCCCCCCCCGGACCCGTCGGCGCCACTTTCCGCCGCCCGACCCCCCGAGCGCCCCGAAAGTGCCGGCGGCCCCCCCGGACCAGTCGGCGCCACTTTCCGCCACCCGATCCCCCGAGTGTCCCGAAAGTGCCGGAGGCCCCACCGGACCCGTCGGCGACACTTTCCGCCCCCCGACCCCCCGAGCGCCCCGAAAGTGCCGGCGGACCCCCGGACCCGTCGGCGCCACTTTCCTCCGCCCGACCCCCCTAGCGCCCCGAAAGTGCCGGCGGCCCCCCCGGACCCGTCGGCGCCACTTTCCGCCGCCCGACCCCCCGAGCGCCCCGAAAGTGCCGGCGTCCCCCCCGAACCCGTCGGCGCCACTTTCCGCCGCCCGACCCCCCGAGCGCCCCGAAACTGCCAGCGGCCCCCCCAAACCCGTCGGCGCCACTTTCCGCCGCCCGACCCCCCGAGCGCCCCGAAACTGCCGGCGGCTCCCCCGGACCCGCCGGCGCCACTTTACGCCGCCCGACCCCCCCAGCTCCCCGCAAGTGCCGGCGGCCCCCCCGGACCCTCCGGCGCCACTTTACGCCACCCGACACCCCCAGCGCCCCGAAAGTGCCGGCGGCCCCCCCGGACCCGTCGGCGCCACTTTCCGCCGCCCCGACCCCCCGAGCACCCCGAAAGTGCCGGCGGCCCCCCCGAACCCGTCGGCGCCACTTTCCGCCACCCGACCCCCCGAGCGCCCCGAAAGTGCCGGCGGCCCCCCCGGACCCGTCGGCGCCACTTTCCGCCGCCCGACCCCCCGAGCGCCCCGAAAGTGCCGGCGGCCCCCCCGGACCCGTCGGCGCCACTTTCCGCCGCCCGACCCCCCGAGCGCCCCGAAAGTGCCGGCGGCCCCCCCGGACCCGTCGGCGACACTTTCCGCCGCCCGACCCCCCGAGCGCCCCGAAAGTGCCGGCGGACCCCCGGACCCGTCGGCGCCACTTTCCTCCGCCCGACCCCCCTAGCGCCCCGAAAGTGCCGGCGGCCCCCCCGGACCCGTCGGCGGAACTTTCCGCCGCCCGACCCCACGAGCGCCCCGAAAGTGCCGGCGGCCCCCCCGGACCCGCCGGCGCCACTTTACGGCGCCCGACCCCACGAGCGCCCCGAAAGTGCCGGCGGCCCCCCCGGACCCGTCGGCGCCACTTTCCGCCGCCCGACCCCCCGAGCGCCCCGAAAGTGCCGGCGTCCCCCCCGGACCCGTCGGCGCCACTTTCCGCCGCCCGACCCCCCGAGCGCCCCGAAAGTGCCGGCGGCCCCCCGGACCCGTCGGCGCCACTTTCTGCCGCCCGAACCCCCGAGCGCCCCGAAAGTGCCGGCGGCCCCCCCGGACCCGTCGGCGCCACTTTCCGCCGCCCGACCCCCCTAGCGCCCCGAAAGTGCCGGTGGCCCCCCCGGACCCGTCGGCGCCACTTTCCGCCGCCCGACCCCCCTAGCGCCCCGAAAGTGCCGGCGGCCCCCCCGGACCCGTCGGCGCCACTTTCCGCCGCCCGACCCCCCGAGCGCCCCGAAAGTGCCGGCGGCCCCCCCGGACCCGTCGGCGCCACTTTCCGCCGCCCGACCCCCCGAGCGCCCCGAAAGTACCGGCGGCCCCCCCGGACCCGTCGGCGCCACTTTCCGCCGCCCGACCCCCCGAGCGCCCCGAAAGTGCCGGCGGCCCCCCCGGACCCGTCGGCGCCACGTTCCGCCGCCCGACCCCCCCAGCGCCCCGAAAGTGCCTGCGGCCCCCCCGGACCCGTCGACGCCACTTTCCGCCGCCCAACCCCCCGAGCGCCCCGAAAGTGCTGTCGGCCCCCCCGAACCCGTCGGCGCCACTTTCCGCCGCCCGACCCCCCGAGCGCCCCGAAAGTGCCGGCGGCCCCCCCGGACCCGTCGGCGCCACTTTCCGCCGCCCGACCCCCCGAGCGACCCGAAAGTGCCGGCGGCCCCCCCGGACCCGTCGGCGCAACTTTCCGACGCCCGACCCCCCGAGCGCCCCGAAAGTGCCGGCGGCCCCCCCGGACCCGGCGGCGCCACTTTACGCCGCCCGACCCCCCCAGCGCCCCGAAAGTGCCTGCGGCCCCCCCGGACCCGTCGACGCCACTTTCCGCCGCCCAACCCCCCTAGCGCCCCGAAAGTGCCGGCGCCCCCCCCGGACCCGTCGGCGCCACTTTCCCCAGCCCGACCCCCCGAGCGCCCCTAAAGTGCCGGCGGCACCCCCGAACCCGTCGGGGCCACTTTCCGCCGCCCGACCCCCCGAGCGCCCCGAAACTGCCGGCGGCCCCCCCGAACCCGTCGGCGCCACTTTCCGCCGCCCGACCCCCCGAGCGCCCCGAAACTGCCGGCGGCCCCCCCGAACCCGTCGGCGCCAGTTTCCGCCGCCCGACCCCCCCAGCGCCCCGAAAGTGCCGGCGGCCCCCCCTGGACCCGCCGGCGCCACTTTACGCCGCCCGACCCCCCCAGCACCCCGCAAGTGCCGGCGGCCCACCCGGACCCGTCGGCGCAACTTTCCGCCGCCCGACCCCCCGAGCGCCCCGAAAGTGCTGTCGGCCCCCCCGAACCCGTCGGCGCCACTTTCCGCCGCCCGACCCCCCGAGCGCCCCGAAAGTGCCGGCGGCCCCCCCGGACCCGTCGGCGCCACTTTCCGCCGCCCGACCCCCCCGAGCGACCCGAAAGTGCCGGCGGCCCCCCCGGACCCGTCGGCGCAACTTTCCGACGCCCGACCCCCCGAGCGCCCCGAAAGTGCCGGCGGCCCCCCCCGGACCCGGCGGCGCCACTTTACGCCGCCCGACCCCCCCAGCGCCCCGAAAGTGCCTGCGGCCCCCCCGGACCCGTCGACGCCACTTTCCGCCGCCCAACCCCCCTAGCGCCCCGAAAGTGCCGGCGCCCCCCCCGGACCCGTCGGCGCCACTTTCCCCAGCCCGACCCCCCGAGCGCCCCTAAAGTGCCGGCGGCACCCCCGAACCCGTCGGGGCCACTTTCCGCCGCCCGACCCCCCGAGCGCCCCGAAACTGCCGGCGGCCCCCCCGAACCCGTCGGCGCCACTTTCCGCCGCCCGACCCCCCGAGCGCCCCGAAACTGCCGGCGGCCCCCCCGAACCCGTCGGCGCCAGTTTCCGCCGCCCGACCCCCCCAGCGCCCCGAAAGTGCCGGCGGCCCCCCCTGGACCCGCCGGCGCCACTTTACGCCGCCCGACCCCCCCAGCACCCCGCAAGTGCCGGCGGCCCACCCGGACCCGTCGGCGCAACTTTCCGCCGCCCGACCCCCCGAGCGCCCCGAAAGTGCCGGCGGCCCCCCCGGACCCGCCGGCGCCACTTTACGCCGCCCGACCCCCCCAGCGCCCCGAAAGTGCCGGCGGACCCCCCGGACCCGTCGGCGCCACTTTCCGCCGCCCGACCCCCCGAGCGCCCCGAAAGTGCCGGCGGCCCCCCCGAACCCGTCGGCGCCACTTTCCGCCGCCCGACCCCCCGAGCGCCCCGAAACTGCCGGCGGACCCCCGGACCCGTCGGCGCCACTTTCCTCCGCCCGACCCCCCTAGCGCCCCGAAAGTGCCGGCGGCCCCCCCGGACCCGTCGGCGCCACTTTCCGCCGCCCGACCCCCCGAGCGCCCCGAAAGTGCCGGCGGCCCCCCCGAACCCGTCGGCGCCACTTTCCGCCGCCCGACCCCCCGAGCGCCCCGAAACTGCCAGCGGCCCCCCCAAACCCGTCGGCGCCACTTTCCGCCGCCCGACCCCCCGAGCGCCCCGAAACTGCCGGCGGCCCCGCCGGACCCGCCGGCGCCACTTTACGCCGCCCGACCCCCCCCAGCTCCCCGCAAGTGCCGGCGGCCCTCCCGGACCCTCCGGCGTCACTTTACGCCGCCCGACCGCCCCAGCGCCCCGAAAGTGCCGGCGGCCCCCCCGGACCCGTCGGCGCCACTTTCCGCTGCCCGACCCCCCGAGCACCCCGAAAGTGCCGGCGGCCCCCCCGAACCCGTCGGCGCCACTTTCCGCCACCCGACCCCCCCGAGCGCCCTGAAAGTGCCGGCGGCCCCCCCGGACCTGTCGGCGCCACTTTCAGCCACCCGACCCCCCCGAGCGCCCCGAAAGTGCCGGCGGCCCCCCCGGACCCGTCGGCGCCAGTTTCCGCCGCCCGACCCCCCGAGCGCCCCGAAAGTTCCGGCGGCCCCCCCGGACCCATCGGCGCCACTTTCCGCCGCCCGACCCCCCGAGCGCCGCAAAACTGCCGGCGGCCCCCCCGGACCCGTCGGCGCCACTTTCCGCCACCCGACCCCCCGAGCGCCCCGAAGGTGCCGGCGGCCCCCCCGGACCCGTCGGCGCAACTTTCCGCCGCCCGACCCCCCCAGCGCCCCGAAAGTGCCGGCGGCCCCCCCCGGACCCATCGGCGCCACTTTCCGCCGCCCGACCCCCCGAGCGCCCCGAAAGTGCCGGCGGCCCCCCCCGAACCCGTCGGCGCCACTTTCCGCCACCCGACCCCCCGAGCGCCCCAAAAGTGCCGACGGCCCCCCCCGGACCCGTCGGCGCCACTTTCCGCCGCCCGACCCCCCGAGCGCCCCGAAAGAGCCGGCGGCCCCCCCGGACCTGTCGGCGCCACTTTCCGCCGCCCGACCCCCCGAGCGCCCCAAAAGTGCCGGCGGCCCCACCGGACCCGTCGGCGCAACTTTCCGCCGCCCGACCCCCCGAGCGCCCCGAAAGTGCCGGCGGCCCCCCCGAACCCGTCGGCGCCACTTTCCGCCGCCCGACCCCCCGAGCGCCCCGAAACTGCCGGCGGACCCCCGGACCCGTCGGCGCCACTTTCCTCCGCCCGACCCCCCTAGCGCCCCGAAAGTGCCGGCGGCCCCCCCGGACCCGTCGGCGCCACTTTCCGCCGCCCGACCCCCCGAGCGCCCCGAAAGTGCCGGCGGCCCCCCCGAACCCGTCGGCGCCACTTTCCGCCGCCCGACCCCCCGAGCGCCCCGAAACTGCCAGCGGCCCCCCCAAACCCGTCGGCGCCACTTTCCGCCGCCCGACCCCCCGAGCGCCCCGAAACTGCCGGCGGCCCCCCCGGACCCGCCGGCGCCACTTTACGCCGCCCGACCCCCCCAGCTCCCCGCAAGTGCCGGCGGCCCCCCCCGGACCCTCCGGCGCCACTTTACGCCACCCGACACCCCCAGCGCCCCGAAAGTGCCGGCGGCCCCCCCGGACCCGTCGGCGCCACTTTCCGCCGCCCGACCCCCCGAGCACCCCGAAAGTGCCGGCGGCCCCCCCGAACCCGTCGGCGCCACTTTCCGCCACCCGACCCCCCGAGCGCCCTGAAAGTGCCGGCGGCCCCCCCGGACCGGTCGGCGCCACTTTCCGCCACCCGACCCCCCGAGCGCCCCGAAAGTCCCGGCGGCCCCCCGGGAACCGTCGGCGCCAGTTTCCGCCGCCCGACCCCCCGAGCGCCCCGAAAGTTCCGGCGGCCCCCCCGGACCCATCGGCGCCACTTTCCGCCGCCCGACCCCCCGAGCGCCCCAAAAGTGCCGGCGGCCCCCCCGGACCCGTCGGCGCCACTTTCCGCCACCCGACCCCCCGAGCGCCCCGAAGGTGCCGGCGGCCCCCCCAGACCCGTCGGCGCAACTTTCCGCCGCCCGACCCCCCCAGCGCCCCGAAAGTGCCGGCGGCCCCCCCGGACCCATCGGCGCTACTTTCCGCCGCCCGACCCCCCGAGCGCCCCGAAAGTGCCGGCGGCCCCCCCGAACCCGTCGGCGCCACTTTCCGCCACCCGACCCCCCGAGCGCCCCGAAAGTGCCGGCGGCCCCCCCCGGACTCGTCGGCGCCACTTTCCGCCGCCCGACCCCCCGAGCGCCCCGAAAGAGCCGGCGGCCCCCCCGGACCTGTCGGCGCCACTTTCCGCCGCCCGACCCCCCGAGCGCCCCAAAAGTGCCGGCGGCCCCACCGGACACGTCGGCGCCACTTTCTGCCACCCGACCCCCCGAGCACCCAGAAAGTGCCGGCGGCCCCCCCGGACCCGTCGGCGCAACTTTCCGACGCCCGACCCCCCGAGCGCCCCGAAAGTGCCGGCGGCCCCCCCCGAACCCGTCGGCGCCACTTTCCGCCGCCCGACCCCCCGAGCGCCCCGAAACTGCCGGCGGCCCCCCCGGACCTGTCGACGCCACTTTCCGCCGCCCGACCCCCCTAGCGCCCCGAAAGTGCCGGCCCCCCCCGGACCTGTCGGCGCCACTTTCCGCCGCCCGACCCCCCTAGCGCCCCGAAAGTGCCGGCGGCCCCCCGAACCCGTCGGCGCAACTTACCGCCACCCGACCCCCCGAGCGCCCCGAAAGTGCCGGCGGCCCCCCGGACCCGTCGGCGCAACTTTCCGCCGCCCGACCCCCCGAGCGCCCCGAAAGTGCCGGCGGCCCCCCCGAACCCGTCGGCGCCACTTTCCGCCGCCCGACCCCCCGAGCGCCCCAAAACTGCCGGCGGCACCCCCGGACCTGTCGGCGC
>JAUMIR010000045.1:0-41305 GCA_030847615.1 Gambelia wislizenii
GGCGCCACTTTCCGCCGCCCGACCCCCGAGCGCCCCGAAAGTGCCGGCGGCCCCCCCGGACCCGTCGCCGCCACTTTCCGCCGACCGACCCCCCGAGCGCCCCGAAAGCGCCGGCGGCCCCCCCGGACCCGTCGGCGCCACTTTCCGCCGCCCGACCCCCCGAGCGCCCCGAAAGCGCCGGCGGCCCCCCGGACCCGTCGGCGCCACTTTCCGCCGCCCGACCCCCCGAGCGCCCCGAAAGCGCCGGCGGCCCCCCCGGACCCGTCGGCGCCACTTTCCGCCGCCCGACCCCCCGAGCGCCCCGAAAGCGCCGGCGGCCCCCCCGGACCCGTCGGTGCCACTTTCCGTCGCCCGACCCCCCGAGCGCCCCGAAAGCGCCGGCGGCCCCCCCGAACCCGTCGGCGCCACTTTCCGCCGCCCGACCCCCCGAGCGCCCCGAAAGGGCCGGCGGCCCCCCCGAACCCGTCTGCGCCACTTTCCGCCGCCCGACCCCCCGAGCGCCCCGAAAGCGCCGGCGGCCCCCCCGGACCCGTTGGCGCCACTTTCCGCCGCCCGACCCCCCGAGCGCCCCGAAAGCGCCGGCGGCCCCCCCGGACCCGTCGGCGCCACTTTCCGCCGCCCGACCCCCCGAGCGCCCCGAAAGCGCCGGCGGCCCCCCCGGACCCGTCGGCGCCACTTTCCGCCGCCCGACCCCCCGAGCGCCCCGAAAGTGCCGGCGGCCCCCCCGAACCCGTCTGCGCCACTTTCCGCCGCCCGACCCCCCGAGCGCCCCGAAAGTGCCGGCGGCTCCCCCCGGACCCGTCGGCGCCACTTTCCGCCGCCCGACCCCCCGAGCGCCCCGAAAGCGCCGGCGGCCCCCCCGGACCCGTCGGCGCCACTTTCCGCCGCCCAACCCCCGAGCGCCCAGAAAGCGCCGGCGGCCCCCCCGGACCCGTCGGCGCCACTTTCCGCCGCCCGACTCCCCGAGCGCCCCGAACGCGCCGGCGGCCCCCCCGAACCCGTCGGAGCCACTTTCCGCCGCCCGACCCCCCGAGCGCCCCGAAAGCGCCGGCGGCCCCCCGGGCCCGTCGGCGCCACTTTCCGCCGCCCGACCCCCCCGAGCGCCCCGAAAGCGCCGGCGGCCCCCCCGGGCCCGTCGGCCCCACTTTCCGCCGCCCGACCCCCCGAGCGCCCCGAAAGCGCCGGCGGCCCCCCCGGACCCGTCGGCGCCACTTTCCGCCGCCCGACCCCCCGAGCGCCCCGAAAGTGCCGGCGGCCCCCCCGGGCCCGTCGGCGCCACTTTCCGCCGCCCGACCCCCCTGAGCGCCCCGAAAGTGCCGGCGGCCCCCCCGGACCCGTCGGCGCCACTTTCCGCCGCCCGACCCCCCGAGCGCCCCGAAAGTGCCGGCGGCCCCCCCGGACCTGTCGGCGCCACTTTCTGCCGCCCGACCCCCCGAGCGCCCCGAAAGTTCCGGCGGCCCCCCCGGACCCGTCGGCGCCACTTTCCGCCACCCGAACCCCCGAGCGCCCCGAAAGTGCCGGCGGCCCCCCCCGGTCCCGTCGCCGCCACTTTCCGCCGCCCGACCCCCCGAGCGCCCCGAAAGTGCCGGCGGCCCCCCGGACCCATCGGCGCCACTTTCTGCCGCCGGACCCCCCGAGCGCCCCGAAAGCGCCGGCGGCCCCCTGGACCCGTCGGCGCCACTTTCCGCCGCCCGACCCCCCGAGCGCCCCGAAAGCGCCGGCGGCCCCCCCGGACCCGTCGGCGCCACTTTCCGCCGCCCGACCCCCCGAGCGCCCCGAAAGCGCCGGCGGCCCCCCCGGACCCGTCGGCGCCACTTTCCGCCGCCCGACCCCCCGAGCGCCCCGAAAGCGCCGGCGGCCCCCCCGGACCCGTCGGCACCACTTTCTGCCGCCCGAACCCCCGAGCGCCCCGAAAGTGCCGGCGGCCCCCCCGGACCCGTCGGCGCCACTTTCCGCCGCCCGACCCCCGAGCGCCCCGAAAGTGCCGGCGGCCCCCCCCGGACCCGTCGGCGCCACTTTCCGCCGCCCGACCCCCCGAGCGCCCCGAAAGCGCCGGCGGCCCCCCCGTACCCCTCGGTGCAACTTTCCGCCGCCCGACCCCCTGAGCGCCCCGAAAGTGCCGGCGGCCCTCCTGGGCCCCTCGGCGCCACTTTCCGCCGCCCGACCCCCCGAGCGCCCCGAAAGTGCCGGCGGCCCCCCCGGACCCGTCGGCTCCACTTTCCGCCGCCCGACCCGCCGAGCGCCCCGAAAGCGCCGACGCCCCCCCGAACCCGTCGGCGCCACTTTCCGCCGCCCGACCCCCCGAGCGCCCCGAAAGTGGCGGCGGCCCCCCCGGACCCCTCGGCGCCACTTTCCGCCGCCCGACCCCCGAGCGCCCCGAAAGTGCCGGCGGCCCCCCCGGACCCGTCGGCGCCACTTTACGCCGCCCGACCCCCCGAGCGCCCCGAAAGCGCCGGCGGCCCCCCGGACCCGTCGGCGCCAATTTCCGCCGCCCGACCCCCCGAGTGCCCCGAAAGTGCCGGCGCCCCCCCCAGGCCCCTCGGCTCCACTTTCCGCCGCCCGACCCCCGAGCGCCCCGAAAGTGCCGGCGGCCCCCCCCGGACCCGTCGGCGCCACATTCCGCCGCCCGACCCCCGAGCGCCCCGAAAGTGCCGCCGGCCCCCCCGGACCCGTCGGCGCCACTTTCCGCCGCACGACCCCCCGAGCGCCCCGAAAGTGCCGGCGGCCCCCCCGGACCCGTCGGCTCCACTTTCCGCCCCCCGAACCCCCGAGCGGCCCGAAATTGCCGGCGGCCCCCCCGGACCCGTCGGCGCCACTTTCCGCCGCCCGAACCCCCGAGCGCCCAGAAAGTGCCGGCGGCCCCCCCGGACCCCTCGGCGCCACTTTCCGCCGCCCGACCCCCTGAGCGCCCCGAAAGTGCCGGCGGCCCCCCCGGACCCCTCGGCGCCACTTTCCGCCGCCCGACCCCCGAGCGCCCCGAAAGTGCCGGCGGCCCCCCCGGACCCCTTGGCGCCACTTTCCGCCGCCCGACCCCCGAGCGCCCCGAAAGTGCCGGCGGCCCCCCCGAACCCGTCGGCGCCACTTTCCGCCGCCCGACCCCCCGAGCGCCCCGAAAGTGCTGGCGGCCCCCCCGGACCCCTCGGCGCCACTTTCCGCCGCCCGACCCCCGAGCGCCCCGAAAGTGCCGGCGGCCCCCCCGGACCCCTCGGCGCCACTTTCCGCCGCCCGACCCCCGAGCGCCCCGAAAGTGCCGGCGGCCCCCCCCGAAACCGTCGGCGCCACTTTCCGCCGCCAGACCCCCCGAGCGCCCCGAAAGTGCCGGCGGCCCCCCCGGACCCCTCGGCGCCACTTTCCGCCGCCCGAACCCCCGAGCGCCCCGAAAGTGCCGGCGGCCCCCCCGGACCCGTCGGCGCCACTTTCCGCCGCCCGACCCCCCGAGCGCCCCGAAAGTGCCGGCGGCCCCCCCGGACCCGTCGGCTCCACTTTCCGCCCCCCGAACCCCCGAGCGGCCCGAAATTGCCGGCGGCCCCCCCGGACCCGTCGGCGCCACTTTCCGCCGCCCGACCCCCCAAGCGCCCCGAAAGTGTCGGCGGCCCCCCGGACCCGTCGGCGCCACTTTCCGCCGCCCGAACCCCCGAGCGCCCAGAAAGTGCCGGCGGCCCCCCCGGACCCCTCGGCGCCACTTTCCGCCGCCCGACCCCCTGAGCGCCCCGAAAGTGCCGGCGGCCCCCCCGGACCCCTTGGCGCCACTTTCCGCCGCCCGACCCCCGAGCGCCCCGAAAGTGCCGGCGGCCCCCCCGGACCCCTTGGCGCCACTTTCCGCCGCCCGACCCCCGAGCGCCCCGAAAGTGCCGGCGGCCCCCCCGAACCCGTCGGCGCCACTTTCCGCCGCCCGACCCCCCGAGCGCCCCGAAAGTGCCGGCGGCCCCCCCGGACCCCTCGGCGCCACTTTCCGCCGCCCGAACCCCCGAGCGCCCCGAAAGTGCCGGCGGCCCCCCCGGACCCGTCGGCGCCACTTTCCGCCGCCCGACCCCCGAGCGCCCCGAAAGTGCCGGCGGCCCCCCCCCGAAACCGTCGGCGCCACTTTCCGCCGCCAGACCCCCCGAGCGCCCCGAAAGTGCCGGCGGCCCCCCCGGACCCCTCGGCGCCACTTTCCGCCGCCCGAACCCCCGAGCGCCCCGAAAGTGCCGGCGGCCCCCCCGGACCCGTCGGCGCCACTTTCCGCCGCCCGAACCCCGAGCGCCCCGAAAGTGCCGGCGGCCCCCCCCGAACCCGTCGGCGCCACTTTCCGCCGCCCGACCCCCCGAGCGCCCCGAAAGTGCCGGCGGCCCCCCCGGACCCGTCGGCTCCACTTTCCGCCGCCCGACCCGCCGAGCGCCCCGAAAGCGCCGACGCCCCCCCGGACACGTCGGCGCCACTTTCCGCCGCCCGACCCCCCGAGCGCCCCGAAAGTGCCGGCGGCCCCCCCGGACCGCTCGGCGCCACTTTCCGCCGCCCGACCCCCGAGCGCCCCGAAAGTGCCGGCGGCCCCCCCAGACCCGTCGGCGCCACTTTACGCCACCCGACCCCCCGAGTGCCCCGAAAGCGCCGGCGGCCCCCCGGACCCGTCGGCGCCACTTTCCGCCGCCCGACCCCCCGAGCGCCCCGAAAGTGCCGGCGCCCCCCCCCCGGGCCCCTCGGCGCCACTTTCCGCCGCCCGACCCCCGAGCGCCCTGAAAGTGCCGGCGGCCCCCCCAGACCCGTCGGCGCCACTTTACGCCACCCGACCCCCCGAGCGCCCCGAAAGCGCCGGCGGCCCCCCGGACCCGTCGGCGCCACTTTCCGCCGCCCGACCCCCCGAGCGCCCCGAAAGTGCCGGCGGCCCCCCCAGACCGCTCGGCGCCACTTTCCGCCGCCCGACCCCCGAGCGCCCCGAAAGTGCCGGCGGCCCCCCCAGACCCGTCGGCGCCACTTTACGCCACCCGACCCCCCGAGCGCCCCGAAAGCGCCGGCGGCCCCCCGGACCCGTCGGCGCCACTTTCCGCCGCCCGACCCCCCGAGCGCCCCGAAAGTGCCGGCGCCCCCCCCCCGGGCCCCTCGGCGCCACTTTCCGCCGCCCGACCCCCGAGCGCCCTGAAAGTGCCGGCGGCCCCCCCGGACCCGTCGGCGCCACATTCCGCCGCCCGACCCCCGAGCGCCCCGAAAGTGTCGCCGGCCCCCCCGGACCCGTCGGCGCCACTTTCCGCCCCCCGAACCCCCGAGCGCCCCGAAAGTGCCGGCGGCCCCCCCGGACCCGTCGGCGCCACTTTCCGCCGCCCGACCCCCCGAGCGCCCCGAAAGTGTCGGCGGCCCCCCGGACCCGTCGGCGCCACTTTCCGCCGCCCGACCCCCCGAGCGCCCAGAAAGTGCCGGCGGCCCCCCCGGACCCCTCAGCGCCACTTTCCGCCGCCCGACCCCCGAGCGCCCCGAAAGTGCCGGCGGCCCCCCCGGGCCCCTCGGCGCCACTTTCCGCCGCCCGACCCCCGAGCGCCCCGAAAGCGCCGGCGGCCCCCCGGACCCGTCGGCGCCACTTTCCGCCGCCCGACCCCCCGAGCGCCCCGAAAGTGCCGGCGCCCCCCCCGGGCCCCTCGGCGCCACTTTCCGCCGCCCGACCCCCGAGCGCCCCGAAAGTGCCGGCGGCCCACCCGGACCCGTCGGTGCCACTTTCCGCCGCCCGACCCCCTGAGCGCCCCGAAAGTGCCGGCTGCCCACCCGGCCCCCTCGGCGCCACTTTCCGCCGCCCGAACCCCCGAGTGCCCCGAAACTGCCGGCAGCCCCCCCGGACCCGTCGGCGCCACTTTCCGCCGCCCGACCCCCGAGCGCCCCGAAAGTGCCGGCGGCCCCCCCGGACCCGTCGGCGCCACTTTACGCCGCCCGACCCCCCGAGCGCCCCGAAAGCGCCGGCGGCCCCCCCGGACCCGTCGGCACCACTTTCTGCCGCCCGACCCCCCGAGCGCCCCGAAAGCACCGGCGGCCCCCCGGACCCGTCGGCGCCACTTTCCGCCACCCGACCCCCCGAGCGCCCCGAAAGTTCCGGCGGCCCCCCCGGACCCGTCGGCGCCACTTTCCGCCACCCGAACCCCCGAGCGCCCCGAAAGTGCTGGCGGCCCCCCCGGACCCGTCGGCGCCACTTTCCGCCGCCCGACCCCCGAGCGCCCCGAAAGTGCCGGCAGCCCCCCCGGACCCGTCGGCGCCACGTTCCGCCGCCCGACCCCCGAGCGCCCCGAAAGTGCCGGCGGCCCCCCCGGACCCGTCAGCGCCACTTTACGCCGCCCGACCCCCCGAGCGCCCCGAAAGTGCCGGCGGCCCCCCCGGACCCGTCGGCACCACTTTCTGCCGCCCGACCCCCCGAGCGCCCCGAAAGCACCGGCGGCCCCCCGGACCCGTCGGCGCCACTTTCTGCCACCCGACCCCCCGAGCGCCCCGAAAGTTCCGGCGGCCCCCCCGGACCCGTCGGCGCCACTTTCCGCCACCCGAACCCCCGAGCGCCCCGAAAGTGCCGGCGGCCCCCCCGGACCCGTCGGCGTCACTTTCCGCCGCCCGACCCCCGAGCGCCCAGAAAGTGCCGGCGGCCCCCCCGGACCCCTCAGCGCCACTTTCCGCCGCCCGACCCCCTGAGCGCCCCGAAAGTGCCGGCGGCCCCCCCGGGCCCCTCGGCGCCACTTTCCGCCGCCCGACCCCCGAGCGCCCCGAAAGCGCCGGCGGCCCCCCGGACCCGTCGGCGCCACTTTCCGCCGCCCGACCCCCCGAGCGCCCCGAAAGTGCCGGCGCCCCCCCCGGGCCCCTCGGCGCCACTTTCCGCCGCCCGACCCCCGAGCGCCCCGAAAGTGCCGGCGGCCCACCCGGACCCGTCGGTGCCACTTTCCGCCGCCCGACCCCCTGAGCGCCCCGAAAGTGCCGGCTGCCCACCCGGCCCCCTCGGCGCCACTTTCCGCCGCCCGAACCCCCGAGTGCCCCGAAACTGCCGGCAGCCCCCCCGGACCCGTCGGCGCCACTTTCGGCCGCCCGACCCCCGAGCGCCCCGAAAGTGCCGGCGGCCCCCCCGGACCCGTCGGCGCCACTTTACGCCGCCCGACCCCCCGAGCGCCCCGAAAGCGCCGGCGGCCCCCCCGGACCCGTCGGCACCACTTTCTGCCGCCCGACCCCCCGAGCGCCCCGAAAGCACCGGCGGCCCCCCGGACCCGTCGGCGCCACTTTCCGCCACCCGACCCCCCGAGCGCCCCGAAAGTTCCGGCGGCCCCCCCGGACCCGTCGGCGCCACTTTCCGCCACCCGAACCCCCGAGCGCCCCGAAAGTGCCGGCGGCCCCCCCGGACCCGTCGGCGCCACTTTCCGCCGCCCGACCCCCGAGCGCCCCGAAAGTGCCGGCAGCCCCCCCGGACCCGTCGGCGCCACGTTCCGCCGCCCGACCCCCGAGCGCCCCGAAAGTGCCGGCGGCCCCCCCGGACCCGTCAGCGCCACTTTACGCCGCCCGACCCCCCGAGCGCCCCGAAAGCACCGGCGGCCCCCCGGACCCGTCGGCGCCACTTTCCGCCACCCGACCCCCCGAGCGCCCCGAAAGTTCCGGCGGCCCCCCCGGACCCGTCGGCGCCACTTTCCGCCACCCGAACCCCCGAGCGCCCCGAAAGTGCCGGCGGCCCCCCCGGACCCGTCGGCGCCACTTTCCGCCGCCCGACCCCCGAGCGCCCCGAAAGTGCCGGCAGCCCCCCCGGACCCGTCGGCGCCACGTTCCGCCGCCCGACCCCCCGAGCGCCCCGAAAGTGCCGGCGGCCCCCCCGGACCCGTCGGCACCACTTTCTGCCGCCCGACCCCCCGAGCGCCCCGAAAGCACCGGCGGCCCCCCGGACCCGTCGGCGCCACTTTCTGCCACCCGACCCCCCGAGCGCCCCGAAAGTTCCGGCGGCCCCCCCGGACCCGTCGGCGCCACTTTCCGCCACCCGAACCCCCGAGCGCCCCGAAAGTGCCGGCGGCCCCCCCGGACCCGTCGGCGCCACTTTCCGCCGCCCGACCCCCGAGCGCCCCGAAAGTGCCGGCAGCCCCCCCGGACCCGTCGGCGCAACGTTCCGCCGCCCGACCCCCGAGCGCCCCGAAAGTGCCGGCGGCCCCCCCGGACCCGTCAGCGCCACTTTACGCCGCCCGACCCCCCGAGCGCCCCGAAAGTGCCGGCGGCCCCCCCGGACCCGTCGGCACCACTTTCTGCCGCCCGACCCCCCGAGCGCCCCGAAAGCACCGGCGGCCCCCCGGACCCGTCGGCGCCACTTTCTGCCACCCGACCCCCCGAGCGCCCCGAAAGTTCCGGCGGCCCCCCCGGACCCGTCGGCGCCACTTTCCGCCACCCGAACCCCCGAGCGCCCCGAAAGTGCCGGCGGCCCCCCCGGACCCGTCGGCGCCACTTTCCGCCGCCCGACCCCCGAGCGCCCCGAAAGTGCCGGCGGCCCCCCCGGACCCGTCGGCGCCACTTTCCGCCGCCCGACCCCCGAGCGCCCCGAAAGTGCCGGCGGCCCCCCCCGGACCCGTCGGCGCCACTTTCCGCCGCCCGACCCCCCGAGCGCTCCGAAAGCGCCGGCGGCCCCCCCGTACCCCTCGGTGCAACTTTCCGCCGCCCGACCCCCTGAGCGCCCCGAAAGTGCCGGCGGCCCTCCTGGGCCCCTCGGCGCCACTTTCCGCCGCCCGAACCCCCGAGCGCCCCGAATGTGCCGGCGGCCCCCCCGGACCCGTCGGCGCCACTTTCCGCCACCCGACCCCCGAGCGCCCCGAAAGTGCCGGCGGCCCCCCCGGACCCCTCGGCGCCACTTTCCGCCGCCCGACCCCCGAGCGCCCCGAAAGTGCCGGCGGCCCCCCCGAACCCGTCGGCGCCACTTTCCGCCGCCCGACCCCCCGAGCGCCCCGAAAGTGCCGGCGGCCCCCCCGGACCCCTCGGCGCCACTTTCCGCCGCCCGAACCCCCGAGCGCCCCGAAAGTGCCGGCGGCCCCCCCGGACCCGTCGGCGCCACTTTCCGCCGCCCGACCCCCGAGCGCCCCGAAAGTGCCGGCGGCCCCCCCCGAACCCGTCGGCGCCACTTTCCGCCGCCCGACCCCCCGAGCGCCCCGAAAGTGCCGGCGGCCCCCCCGGACCCGTCGGCTCCACTTTCCGCCGCCCGACCCGCCGAGCGCCCCGAAAGCGCCGACGCCCCCCCGGACACGTCGACGCCACTTTCCGCCGCCCGACCCCCCGAGCGCCCCGAAAGTGGCGGCGGCCCCCCCGGACCCCTCGGCGCCACTTTCCGCCGCCCGACCCCCGAGCGCCCCGAAAGTGCCGGCGGCCCCCCCGGACCCGTCGGCGCCACTTTACGCCGCCCGACCCCCCGAGCGCCCCGAAAGCGCCGGCGGCCCCCCGGACCCGTCGGCGCCACTTTCCGCCGCCCGACCCCCCGAGTGCCCCGAAAGTGCCGGCGCCCCCCCCGGGCCCCTCGGCGCCACTTTCCGCCGCCCGACCCCCGAGCGCCCCGAAAGTGCCGGCGGCCCCCCCAGACCCGTCGGCGCCACATTCCGCCGCCCGACCCCCGAGCGCCCCGAAAGTGCCGCCGGCCCCCCCGGACCCGTCGGCGCCACTTTCCGCCGCCCGACCCCCCGAGCGCCCCGAAAGTGCCGGCGGCCCCCCCGGACCCGTCGGCTCCACTTTCCGCCCCCCGAACCCCCGAGCGGCCCGAAATTGCCGGCGGCCCCCCCGGACCCGTCGGCGCCACTTTCCGCCGCCCGACCCCCCGAGCGCCCCGAAAGTGTCGGCGGCCCCCCGGACCCGTCGGCGCCACTTTCCGCCGCCCGAACCCCCGAGCGCCCAGAAAGTGCCGGCGGCCCCCCCGGACCCCTCGGCGCCACTTTCCGCCGCCCGACCCCCTGAGCGCCCCGAAAGTGCCGGCGGCCCCCCCGGGCCCCTCGGCGCCACTTTCCGCCGCCCGACCCCCGAGCGCCCCGAAAGTGCCGGCGGCCCCCCCGGACCCCTTGGCGCCACTTTCCGCCGCCCGACCCCCGAGCGCCCCGAAAGTGCCAGCGGCCCCCCCGAACCCGTCGGCGCCACTTTCCGCCGCCCGACCCCCCGAGCGCCCCGAAAGTGCCGGCGGCCCCCCCGGACCCCTCGGCGCCACTTTCCGCCGCCCGAACCCCCGAGCGCCCCGAAAGCACCGGCGGCCCCCCGGACCCGTCGGCGCCACTTTCTGCCACCCGACCCCCCGAGCGCCCCGAAAGTTCCGGCGGCCCCCCCGGACCCGTCGGCGCCACTTTCCGCCACCCGAACCCCCGAGCGCCCCGAAAGTGCCGGCGGCCCCCCCGGACCCGTCGGCGCCACTTTCCGCCGCCCGACCCCCGAGCGCCCCGAAAGTGCCGGCGGCCCCCCCGGACCCGTCGGCGCCACTTTCCGCCGCCCGACCCCCCGAGCGCCCCGAAAGTGCCGGCGGCCCCCCCCGGACCCGTCGGCGCCACTTTCCGCCGCCCGACCCCCCGAGCGCTCCGAAAGCGCCGGCGGCCCCCCCGTACCCCTCGGTGCAACTTTCCGCCGCCCGACCCCCTGAGCGCCCCGAAAGTGCCGGCGGCCCTCCTGGGCCCCTCGGCGCCACTTTCCGCCGCCCGAACCCCCGAGCGCCCCGAATGTGCCGGCGGCCCCCCCGGACCCGTCGGCGCCACTTTCCGCCACCCGACCCCCGAGCGCCCCGAAAGTGCCGGCGGCCCCCCCGGACCCCTCGGCGCCACTTTCCGCCGCCCGACCCCCGAGCGCCCCGAAAGTGCCGGCGGCCCCCCCGAACCCGTCGGCGCCACTTTCCGCCGCCCGACCCCCCGAGCGCCCCGAAAGTGCCGGCGGCCCCCCCGGACCCCTCGGCGCCACTTTCCGCCGCCCGAACCCCCGAGCGCCCCGAAAGTGCCGGCGGCCCCCCCGGACCCGTCGGCGCCACTTTCCGCCGCCCGACCCCCGAGCGCCCCGAAAGTGCCGGCGGCCCCCCCCGAACCCGTCGGCGCCACTTTCCGCCGCCCGACCCCCCGAGCGCCCCGAAAGTGCCGGCGGCCCCCCCGGACCCGTCGGCTCCACTTTCCGCCGCCCGACCCGCCGAGCGCCCCGAAAGCGCCGACGCCCCCCCGGACACGTCGACGCCACTTTCCGCCGCCCGACCCCCCGAGCGCCCCGAAAGTGGCGGCGGCCCCCCCGGACCCCTCGGCGCCACTTTCCGCCGCCCGACCCCCGAGCGCCCCGAAAGTGCCGCCGGCCCCCCCGGACCCGTCGGCGCCACTTTACGCCGCCCGACCCCCCGAGCGCCCCGAAAGCGCCGGCGGCCCCCCGGACCCGTCGGCGCCACTTTCCGCCGCCCGACCCCCCCGAGTGCCCCGAAAGTGCCGGCGCCCCCCCCCGGGCCCCTCGGCGCCACTTTCCGCCGCCCGACCCCCGAGCGCCCCGAAAGTGCCGGCGGCCCCCCCAGACCCGTCGGCGCCACATTCCGCCGCCCGACCCCCGAGCGCCCCGAAAGTGCCGCCGGCCCCCCCGGACCCGTCGGCGCCACTTTCCGCCGCCCGACCCCCCGAGCGCCCCGAAAGTGCCGGCGCCCCCCCGGACCCGTCGGCTCCACTTTCCGCCCCCCGAACCCCCGAGCGGCCCGAAATTGCCGGCGGCCCCCCCGGACCCGTCGCGCCACTTTCCGCCGCCCGACCCCCCGAGCGCCCCGAAAGTGTCGGCGGCCCCCCGGACCCGTCGGCGCCACTTTCCGCCGCCCGAACCCCCGAGCGCCCAGAAAGTGCCGGCGGCCCCCCCGGACCCCTCGGCGCCACTTTCCGCCGCCCGACCCCCTGAGCGCCCCGAAAGTGCCGGCGGCCCCCCCGGGCCCCTCGGCGCCACTTTCCGCCGCCCGACCCCCGAGCGCCCCGAAAGTGCCGGCGGCCCCCCCGGACCCCTTGGCGCCACTTTCCGCCGCCCGACCCCCGAGCGCCCCGAAAGTGCCAGCGGCCCCCCCGAACCCGTCGGCGCCACTTTCCGCCGCCCGACCCCCCGAGCGCCCCGAAAGTGCCGGCGGCCCCCCCCGGACCCCCTCGGCGCCACTTTCCGCCGCCCGAACCCCCGAGCGCCCCGAAAGTGCCGGCGGCCCCCCCGGACCCGTCGGCGCCACTTTCCGCCGCCCGACCCCCGAGCGCCCCGAAAGTGCCGGCGGCCCCCCCCCGAAACCGTCGGCGCCACTTTCCGCCGCCCGACCCCCCGAGCGCCCCGAAAGCGCCGGCGGCCCCCCCGGACCCGTCGGCGCCACTTTCCGCCGCCCGACCCCCCGAGCGCCCCGAAAGCGCCGGCGGCCCCCCGGACCCGTCGGCGCCACTTTCCGCCGCCCGACCCCCCGAGCGCCCGAAAGCGCCGGCGGCCCCCCCGGACCCGTCGGCGCCACTTTCCGCCGCCCGACCCCCCGAGCGCCCCGAAAGCGCCGGCGGCCCCCCCGGACCCGTCGGCGCCACTTTCCGCCGCCCGACCCCCCGAGCGCCCCGAAAGCGCCGGCGGCCCCCCCGAACCCGTCGGCGCCACTTTCCGCCGCCCGACCCCCCGAGCGCCCCGAAAGTGCCGGCGGCCCCCCCGAACCCGTCTGCGCCACTTTCCGCCGCCCGACCCCCCGAGCGCCCCGAAAGTGCCGGCGGCCCCCCCCGGACCCGTCGGCGCCACTTTCCGCCGCCCGACCCCCCGAGCGCCCCGAAAGCGCCGGCGGCCCCCCCGGACCCGTCTGCGCCACTTTCCGCCGCCCGACCCCCCGAGCGCCCCGAAAGCGCCGGCGGCCCCCCCGGACCCGTCGGAGCCACTTTCCGCCGCCCGACCCCCCGAGCGCCCCGAAAGCGCCGGCGGCCCCCCCCGGACCCGTCGGCGCCACTTTCCGCCGCCCGACCCCCCGAGCGCCCCGAAAGCGCCGGCGGCCCCCCCGGACCCGTCGGCGCCACTTTCCGCCGCCCGACCCCCGAGCGCCCCGAAAGCGTCGGCGGCCCCCCCGGACCCGTCGGCGCCACTTTCCGCCGCCCGACCCCCCGAGCGCCCCGAAAGCGCCGGCGGCCCCCCCGGACCCGTCGGCGCCACTTTCCGCCGCCCGACCCCCCGAGCGCCCCGAAAGCGCCGGCGGCCCCCCCGGACCCGTCGGCGCCACTTTCCGCCGCCCGACCCCCCGAGCGCCCCGAAAGCGCCGGCGGCCCCCCCGGACCCGTCGGCGCCACTTTCCGCCGCCCGACCCCCCGAGCGCCCCGAAAGTGCCGGCGGCCCCCCCGAACCCGTCTGCGCCACTTTCCGCCGCCCGACCCCCCGAGCGCCCCGAAAGAGCCGGCGGCCCCCCCGGACCCGTCGGCGCCACTTTCCGCTGCCCGACCCCCTGAGCGCCCCAAAAGTGCCGGCGGTCCCCCCGGACCCCGTCGACGCAACTTTCCGCCGCCGACCCCCCGAACGCCCCGAAAGTGCCGCCGGCCCCCCGGGACCCGTCGACGCAACTTTCCGCCGCCCGACCCCCCGAACGCCCCGAAAGTGCCGCCGGCCCCCCCGGGACCCGTCGGCGCCACTTTCCGCCGCCCGACCCCCCGAGCGCCCCGAAAGTGCCGCCGGCCCCCCCCGGACCCGTCGGCGCCACTTTCCGCCGCCCGACCCCCGAGCGCCCCGAAAGTGCCGGCGGCCTCCCCGGAACCGTCGGCGCCACTTTCCGCCGCCCGACCCCCCGAGCGCCCCGAAAGTGCAGGCGGCCCCCCTGGACCCGTCGGCGCCACTTTCCGCTGCCCGACCCCCGAGCGTCCTGAAAGTGCCGGCGGCCCCCCCGGGCCCCTCGGCGCCACTTTCCGCCGCCCGACCCCCCGAGCGCCCCGAAAGTGCCGCCGGCCCCCCGGACCCGTCGGCGCCACTTTCCGCCGCCCGACCCCCCGAGCGCCCCGAATGTCCCGGCGGCCCCCCCCGGGCCCCTCGGCGCCACTTTCCGCCGGCCGAACCCCCGAACGCCCCGAAAGTGCCGGCAGCCCCCCCACACCCGTCGGCGCCACTTTCCGCCGCCCTACCCCCCGAGCGCCCCGAAAGTGCCGGCGGCCCCCCGGACCCGTCGGTGCCACTTTCTGCCACCCGACACCCCGAGCGCCCCGAATGTGCCGGCGGCCCCCCCGGACCCGTCGGTGCCACTTTCCGCCGCCAGACCCCCGAGCGCCCCGAAAGTGCCAGCGGCCCCCCCGGACCCGCGGGCGCCACTTTCCGCCGCCCGACCCCCCGAGCGCCCCGAAAGTGCGGTTGGCCCCCCCAGGCCCCTCGGCGACACTTTCCGCCGCCCGACCCCCCGAGCGCCCCGAAAGTGCCGGCGGCCCCCCCGGACCCGTCGGCGCCACTTTCCGCCGCCCGACCCCCCATGCGCCCCGAAAGTGCCGGCGGCCCCCCGGACCCGTCGGCACCACTTTCCACCGCCCGACCCCCCGAGCGCCCCGAAAGTGCCGGCGCCCCCCCGGACCCGTCGGCGCCACTTTCCGCCGCCCGACCCCCCCGAGCCCCCCGAAAGTGCCGGCAGCCCCCCCGGACCCGTCGGCGGCACTTTCCTCCGCCCGACCCCCCGAGCGCCCCGAATATGCCGGCGGCCCCCCCGGACCCGCCGGCACCACTTTCCACCGCACGACACCCCGAGCGCCCCGAAAGTGCTGCCGGCCCCCCCGGGCCCCTCGGCACCACTTTCTGCCGCCCGACCCCCCGAGCGCCCCGAAAGTGCCGCCGGCCCCCCCGGACCCGTCGGCGCCACTTTCCGCAGCCCGACCCCCCGAGCGCCCCGAAAGTGCCGGCGGCCCCCCCGGACCCGTCAGCGCCACTTTCCGCCGCCCGACCCCCCGAGCGCCCCGAAAGTACCGTCGGCCCCCCGGGCCCCTCGGCCTCCACTTTCCGCCGCCCGACCCCCCGAGCGCCCCGAAAGTGCCGCCGGGCCCCCCGGCCCCGTTGGCGCCACTTTCCGCCGCCCGACCCCCCGAGCGCCCCGAAAGTGCTGGCGCCCCCCCGGCCCCTCGGCGCCACTTTCTGCGCCCGACCCCCCGAGCGCCCCGAAAGTGCCGGCGGCCCCCCCCGGGCCCCTCGGCGCCACTTTCCGCCGCCCGAACCACCGAGCGCCCCGAAAGTGCCGGCGGCCCCTCCGGACCCATCGGCGCCACTTTCCGCCGCCTGACCCCCCGAGCGCCCCGAAAGTGCCGGCGGCCCCCCCCGGGCCCCTCGGCGCCACTTTCCGCCGCCCGACCCCCCGAGCGCCCCGAAAGTGCCGGCGGCCCCCCCGGACCCGTCGGCGCCACTTTCCGCCGCCCGACCCCCCGAGCGCTCCGAAAGTGCCGCCGGCCCCCCGGACCCGTCGGCGCCACTTTCCGCCGCCCGACGCCCCGAGCGCCCCGAAAGTGCCGGCGGCCCCCCCGGACCCGTCGGCGCCACTTTCCGCCGCCCGACCCTCCGAGAGCCCCGAAAGTGCCGGCGGCCCCCCCGGACCCCTCGGCGCCACTTTCCGCCGCCCGACTCTCCGAGCACCCCGAAAGTGCCGCCGGCCCCCCCAGACCCGTCGGCGCCACTTTCCGCCGCCCGACCCCCCGAGCGCCCCGAATGTGCCGGCGGCCCCCCCGGACCCGCCGGCGCCACTTTCCGCCGCCCGACCCCCGAGCCCCCCGAAAGTGCCGGCAGCCCCCCCGGACCCGTCGGCGGCACTTTCCTCCGCCCGACCCCCCGAGCGCCCCGAATATGCCGGCGGCCCCCCCGGACCCGCCGGCACCACTTTCCACCGCACGACACCCCGAGCGCCCCGAAAGTGCTGCCGGCCCCCCCGGGCCCCTCGGCACCACTTTCTGCCGCCCGACCCCCCGAGCGCCCCGAAAGTGCCGCCGGCCCCCCCGGACCCGTCGGCGCCACTTTCCGCACCCCGACCCCCCGAGCGCCCCGAAAGTGCCGGCGGCCCCCCCGGACCCGTCGGCGCCACTTTCCGCCGCCCGACCCCCCGAGCGCCCCGAAAGTACCGTCGGCCCCCCCGGGCCCCTCGGCTCCACTTTCCGCCGCCCGACCCCCCGAGCGCCCCGAAAGTGCCGCCGGGCCCCCCGGCCCCGTTGGCGCCACTTTCCGCCGCCCGACCCCCCGAGCGCCCCGAAAGTGCTGGCGCCCCCCCGGCCCCTCGGCGCCACTTTCTGCCGCCCGACCCCCCGAGCGCCCCGAAAGTGCCGGCGGCCCCCCCGGGCCCCCTCGGCGCCACTTTCCGCCGCCCGAACCACCGAGCGCCCCGAAAGTGCCGGCGGCCCCTCCGGACCCATCGGCGCCACTTTCCGCCGCCTGACCCCCCGAGCGCCCTGAAAGTGCCGGCGGCCCCCCCGGGCCCCTCGGCGCCACTTTCCGCCGCCCGACCCCCCGAGCGCCCCGAAAGTGCCGGCGGCCCCCCCGGACCCGTCGGCGCCACTTTCCGCCGCCCGACCCCCCGAGCGCTCCGAAAGTGCCGCCGGCCCCCCGGACCCGTCGGCGCCACTTTCCGCCGCCCGACGCCCCGAGCGCCCCGAAAGTGCCGGCGGCCCCCCCGGACCCGTCGGCGCCACTTTCCGCCGCCCGACTCTCCGAGCACCCCGAAAGTGCCGCCGGCCCCCCCAGACCCGTCGGCGCCACTTTCCGCCGCCCGACCCCCCGAGCGCCCCGAATGTGCCGGCGGCCCCCCCGGACCCGCCGGCGCCACTTTCCGCCGCCCGACCCCCCGAGCGCCCCGAAAGTGCCGGCGGCCCCCCCGGACCCGTCGGCGCCACTTTCCGCCGCCCGACCCCCCGAGCGCCCCGAAAGTGCCGGCGGCCCCCCCGGACACGTCGGCACCACTTTCCGCCGCCCGACCCCCCGAGCGCCCCGAAAGTGCCGGCGGCCCCCCCGGACCCGCCGGCGCCACTTTCCGCCGCCTGACCCCCCGAGCGCCCCGAAAGTGCCGGCGGCCCCCCCGGGACCCTCGGCGCCACTTTCCGCCGCCCGAACCCCCGAGCGCCCCGAAAGTGCCGGCAGCCCCCCCGGACCCGTCGGCGCCACTTTCCGCCGCCCTACCCCCCGAGCGCCCCGAAAGTGCCGGCGGCCCTCCCGGACCCGTCGGCGCCACTTTCCGCCGCCCGACCCCCCGAGCGCCCCGAAAGTGCCGGCGGCCCCCCCCGGACCCGTCGGCGCCACTTTCCGCCGCCCGACCCCCCCGAGCGCCCCGAAAGTGCCGCCGGCCCCCCCGGACCCGTCGGCGCCAGTTTCCGCCGCCCGACCAGCCGAGCGCCCCGAATGTGCCGGCGGCCCCCCCGGACCGGCCGGCGCCACTTTCCGCCGCCCGACCCCCCGAGCGCCCCGAAAGTGCCGGCGGCCCCCCCGGGCCCCTCGGCGCTACTTTCCGCCGCACGACCCCCCGAGCGCCCCGAAAGTGCCGGCGGCCCCCCCGGACCCGTCGGCGCCACTTTCTGCCGCCCGATCACCCGAGCGCCCCGAATGTGCCGGCGGCCCCCCCGGACCCGCCGGCGCCACTTTACGCCGCCCGACCCCCCGAGCGCCCCGAAAGTGCCGGGGGCCCCCCCGGGCCCCTCGGCGCCACTTTCCACCGCCCGAGCCCCCGAGCGCCCCGAAAGTGCCGGCGGCCCCCCCCGGACCTGTCGGCGCCACTTTCCGCCGCCCGACCCCCCGAGCGCCCCCGAAAGTGCCGGCGGCCCACCCGGACCCGTCGGCGCCACTTTCCGCCACCCTACCCCCGAGCGCCCCGAAAGTGCCGGCGGCCCTCCCGGACCCGTCGGCGCCACTTTCCGCCGCCCGACCCCCCGAGCCCCCCGAAAGTGCCGGCGGCCCCCCCGGACCCGCCGGCGCCACTTTCCGCCGCCCGACCCCCCGAGCGCCCCGAAAGTGCCGGCGGCCCCCCGGACCCGTCGGCGCCACTTTCCGCCGCCCGACCCCCCGAGCGCCCCGAAAGTGCCGCCGGCCCCCCCGGACCCATCGGCGCCACTTTCCGCCGCCCGAACCCCCGAGCGCCCCGAATGTGCCGGCGGCCCCCCCGGACCCGCCGGCCCCACTTTCCGCCGCCCGACCCCCCGAGCGCCCCGAAAGTGCCGGCGGCCCCCCCGGACCCGTCGGCGCCACTTTCCGCCGCCCGACCCCCCGAGCGCCCCGAAAGTGCCGCCGGCCCCCCCCGGACCCATCGGCGCCACTTTCCGCCGCCCGAACCCCCGAGCGCCCCGAATGTGCCGGCGGCCCCCCCGGACCCGCCGGCCCCACTTCCGCCGCCCGACCCCCCGAGCGCCCCGAAAGTGCCGACGGCCCCCCCGGGCCCCTCGGCGCCACTTTCCGCCGCCCGAGCCCCCGAGCGCCCCGAAGTGCCGGCGGCCCCCCCAGACCCGTCGGTGCCACTTTCCGCCGCCCGACCCCCGAGCGCCCCGAAAGTGCCGCCGGCCCCCCCGGGCCCCTCGGCGCCACTTTCCGCCGCCCGACCCCCCGAGCGCCCCGAAAGTGCCGGCGGCCCCCCCGGACCCGCCGGCGCCACTTTCCGCCACCCGACCCCCCGAGCGCCCCGAAAGTGCCGTTGGCCCCCCCGGGCCCCTCGGCGCCACATTCCGCCGCCCCGAACCCCCCGAGCGCCCCCAAAGTGCGGCGGCCCCCCCGGACCCGTCGGCGCCACTTTCCGCCGCCCTACCCCCCGAGCGCCCCGAAAGTGCCGGCGGCCCCCCCGGACCCGTCGGCGCCAGTTTCCGCCGCCCGACCCCCCGAGCGCCCCGAAAGTGCCGGCGGCCCCCCCGGGCCCCTCGGCCCCACTTTCCGCCGCCCGCCCCCCCCGAGCGCCCCGAAAGTGCCGCCGGCCCCCCCGGACCCGTCGGCGCCAGTTTCCGCCCCCCGACCCGCCGAGCGCCCCGAATGTGCCGGCGGCCCCCCCGGACCCGCCGGCGCCACTTTCCGCCGCCCGACCCCCCGAGCGCCCCGAAAGTGCTGGCGGCCCCCGGGCCCCTCGGCGCTACTTTCCGCCGCACGACCCCCCGAGCGCCCCGAAAGTGCCGGCGGCCCCCCCCCGGACCCGTCGGCGCCACTTTCCGCCGCCCGATCCCCCGAGCGCCCCGAATGTGCCGGCGGCCCCCCCCGGACCCGCCGGCGCCACTTTACGCCGCCCGACCCCCCGAGCGCCCCGAAAGTGCCGGCGGCCCCCCCGGGCACCTCGGCGCCACTTTCCGCTGCCCGACCCCCCGAGCGCCCCGAAAGTGCCGGCGGCCCCCCCGGACCCGCCGGCGCCACTTTACGCCGCCCGACCCCCCGAGCGCCCCGAAAGTGCCGGCGGCCCCCCCGGGCCCCTCGGCGCCACTTTCCGCTGCCCGACCCCCCGAGCGCCCCGAAAGTGCCGGCGGCCCCCCCGGACCCTTCGGCGCCACTTTCCGCCGCCCGACCCCCCGAGCGCCCCGAAAGTGCCGGCGGCCCCCCCGGGCCCCTCGGCGCCACTTTCCGCCGCCCGACCCCCCGAGCGCCCCAAAAGTGCCGGCGGCCCTCCCGGAACCCGTCGGCGCCACTTTCCGCCGCCCGACCCCCCGAGCGCCCCGAAAGTGCCGGCGGCCCCCCCGGACCCGTCGGTGCCACTTTCCGCCGCCCGACCCCCGAGCGCCCGAAAGTGCCGGGGGCCCCCCCGGGCCCCTCGGCGCCACTTTCCACCGCCCGAGCCCCGAGCGCCCCGAAAGTGCCGGCGGCCCCCCCGGACCTGTCGGCGCCACTTTCCGCCGACCGACCCCCCGAGCGCCCCGAAAGTGCCGGCGGCCCCCCCGGACCCGTCGGCGCCACTTTCCGCCGCCCTACCCCCCGAGCGCCCCGAAAGTGCCGGCGGCCCTCCCGGACCCGTCGGCGCCACTTTCCGCCGCCCGACCCCCCGAGCCCCCCGAAAGTGCCGGCGGCCCCCCCGGACCCGCCGGCGCCACTTTCCGCCGCCCGACCCCCCGAGCGCCCCGAAAGTGCCGGCGGCCCCCCCGGACCCGCCGGCGCCACTTTACGCCGCCCGACCCCCCGAGCGCCCCGAAAGTGCCGGCGGCCCCCCCGGACCCTTCGGCGCCACTTTCCGCCGCCCGACCCCCCGAGCGCCCCGAAAGTGCCGGCGGCCCCCCCGGGCCCCTCGGCGCCACTTTCCGCCGCCCGACCCCCCGAGCGCCCCAAAAGTGCCGGCGGCCCTCCCGGACCCGTCGGCGCCACTTTCCGCCGCCCGACCCCCCGAGCGCCCCGAAAGTGCCGGCGGCCCCCCCGGACCCGTCGGTGCCACTTTCCGCCGCCCGACCCCCGAGCGCCCCGAAAGTGCCGGGGGGCCCCCCCCGGGCCCCTCGGCGCCACTTTCCACCGCCCGAGCCCCCGAGCGCCCCGAAAGTGCCGGCGGCCCACCCGGACCTGTCGGCGCCACTTTCCGCCGACCGACCCCCCGAGCGCCCCGAAAGTGCCGGCGGCCCCCCCGGACCCGTCGGCGCCACTTTCCGCCACCCTACCCCCCGAGCGCCCCGAAAGTGCCGGCGGCCTCCCGGACCCGTCGGCGCCACTTTCCGCCGCCCGACCCCCCGAGCCCCCCGAAAGTGCCGGCGGCCCCCCCGGACCCGCCGGCGCCACTTTCCGCCGCCTGACCCCCCGAGTGCCCCGAAAGTGCCGGCGGCCCCCCCGGCCCCTCGGCGCCACTTTCCGCCGCCCGACCCCCCGAGCGCCCCCGAAAGTGCCGGCGGCCCCCCCGGACCCGTCGGCGCCACTTTCCGCCGCCCGACCCCCCCGAGCGCCCCGAAAGTGCCGCCGGCCCCCCCGGACCCATCGGCGCCACTTTCCGCCGCCCGAACCCCGAGCGCCCCGAATGTGCCGGCGCCCCCCCGTACCCGCCGGCCCCACTTTCCGCCGCCCGACCCCCCGAGCGCCCGAAAGTGCCGACGGCCCCCCCGGGCCCCTCGGCGCCACTTTCCGCCGCCCGAGCCCCCGAGCGCCCCGAAAGTGCCGGCGGCCCCCCCGGACCCGTCGGTGCCACTTTCCGCCGCCCGACCCCCCGAGCGCCCCGAAAGTGCCGCCGGCCCCCCCGGACCCATCGGCGCCACTTTCCGCCGCCCGAACCCCCGAGCGCCCCGAATGTGCCGGCGGCCCCCCGGACCCGCCGGCCCCCACTTTCCGCCGCCCGACCCCCCGAGCGCCCCGAAAGTGCCGACGGCCCCCCCGGGCCCCTCGGCGCCACTTTCCGCCGCCCGAGCCCCCGAGCGCCCCGAAAGTGCCGGCGGCCCCCCCGGACCCGTCGGTGCCACTTTCCGCCGCCCGACCCCCGAGCGCCCCGAAAGTGCCGCCGGCCCCCCCGGGCCCCTCGGCGCCACTTTCCGCCGCCCGACCCCCCGAGCACCCAGAAAGTGCCGGCGGCCCCCCCGGACCCGCCGGCGCCACTTTCCACCACCCGACCCCCCGAGCGCCCCGAAAGTGCCGTTGGCCCCCCCGGGCCCCTCGGCGCCACATTCCGCCGCCCGAACCCCCGAGCGCCCCCAAAGTGCCGGCAGCCCCCCCGGACCCGTCGGCGCCACTTTCCGCCGCCCTACCCCCCGAGCGCCCCGAAAGTGCCGGCGGCCCCCCCGGACCCGTCGGCGCCAGTTTCCGCCGCCCGACCCCCCGACGCGCCCGAAAGTGCCGGCGGCCCCCCCGGGCCCCTCGGCCCCACTTTCCGCCGCCCGCCCCCCCGAGCGTCCCGAAAGTGCCGCCGGCCCCCCCGACCCGTCGGCGCCAGTTTCCGCCCCCCGACCCGCCGAGCGCCCCGAATGTGCCGCCGGCCCCCCCGGACCCGCCGGCGCACTTTCCGCCGCCCGACCCCCCGAGCGCCCCGAAAGTGCTGACGGCCCCCCCGGGCCCCTCGGCGCTACTTTCCGCCGCACGACCCCCCGAGCGCCCCGAAAGTGCCGGCGGCCCCCCCGGACCCGTCGGCGCCACTTTCCGCCGCCCGATCCCCCGAGCGCCCCGAATGTGCGGCGGCCCCCCCGGACCCGCCGGCGCCACTTTACGCCGCCCGACCCCCCGTGCGCCCCGAAAGTGCCGGCGGCCCCCCCGGGCCCCTCGGCGCCACTTTCCGCCGCCCGACCCCCCGAGCGCCCCGAAAGTGCCGGCGGCCCCCCCGGGACCCTTCGGCGCCCACTCTCCGCCGCCCGACCCCCCGAGCGCCCCGAAAGTGCCGGCGGCCCCCCCGGACCCCTCGGCGCCACTTTCCGCCGCCCGACCCCCCGAGCGCCCCAAAAGTGCCGGCGGCCCTCCCGGACCCGTCGGCGCCACTTTCCGCCGCCCGACCCCCCGAGCGCCCCGAAAGTGCCGGCGGCCCCCCCGGACCCGTCGGTGCCACTTTCCGCCGCCCGACCCCCGAGCGCCCCGAAAGTGCCGCCGGCCCCCCCGGACCCGCCGGCACCACTTTCCGCCGCCCGACCCCCCGAGCGCCCCGAAAGTGCCGGCGGCCCCCCCGGACCCGCCGGCGCCACTTTCCACCACCCGACCCCCCGAGCGCCCCGAAAGTGCCGTTGGCCCCCCCGGGCCCCTCGGCGCCACATTCCGCCGCCCGAACCCCGAGCGCCCCCAAAGTGCCGGCAGCCCCCCGGACCCGTCGGCGCCACTTTTCCGCCGCCCTACCCCCCGAGCGCCCCGAAAGTGCCGGCGGCCCCCCGGACCCGTCGGCGCCAGTTTCCGCCGCCCGACCCCCCGAGCGCCCCGAAAGTGCCGGCGGCCCCCCCGGGCCCCTCGGCCCCACTTTCCGCCGCCCGCCCCCCCGAGCGTCCCGAAAGTGCCGCCGGCCCCCCCGGACCCGTCGGCGCCAGTTTCCGCCCCCCGACCCGCCGAGCGCCCCGAATGTGCCGGCGGCCCCCCCGGACCCGCCGGCGCCACTTTCCGCCGCCCGACCCCCCGAGCGCCCCGAAAGTCCTGTCGGCCCCCCCGGGCCCCTCGGCGCTACTTTCCGCCGCACGACCCCCCGAGCGCCCCGAAAGTGCCGGCGGCCCCCCCGGACCCGTCGGCGCCACTTTCCGCCGCCCGATCCCCCGAGCGCCCCGAATGTGCCGGCGGCCCCCCGGACCCGCCGGCGCCACTTTACGCCGCCCGACCCCCCGTGCGCCCCGAAAGTGCCGGCGGCCCCCCCGGGCCCCTCGGCGCCACTTTCCGCCGCCCGACCCCCCGAGCGCCCCGAAAGTGCCGGCGGCCCCCCCGGACCCTTCGGCGCCACTTTCCGCCGCCCGACCCCCCGAGCGCCCCGAAAGTGCCGGCGGCCCCCCGGACCCCTCGGCGCCACTTTCCGCCGCCCGACCCCCCGAGCGCCCCAAAAGTGCCGGCGGCCCTCCCGGACCCGTCGGCGCCACTTTCCGCCGCCCGACCCCCCGAGCGCCCCGAAAGTGCCGGCGGCCCCCCCGGACCCGTCGGTGCCAATTTCCGCCGCCCGACCCCCGAGCGCCCCGAAAGTGCCGCCGGCCCCCCCGGACCCGCCGGCAACACTTTCCGCCGCCCGACCCCCCGAGCGCCCCGAAAGTGCCGGCGGCCCCCCCGGACCCGCCGGCGCCACTTTCCACCACCCGACCCCCCGAGCGCCCCGAAAGTTCCGTTGGCCCCCCCGGGCCCCTCGGCGCCACATTCCGCCGCCCGAACCCCCGAGCGCCCCCAAAGTGCCGGCAGCCCCCCGACCCGTCGGCGCCAGTTTCCGCCGCCCGCCCCCCCGAGCGCCCCGAAAGTGCCGGCGGCCCCCCCGGGCCCCTCGGCCCCACTTTCCGCCGCCCGCCCCCCCGAGCGCCCCGAAAGTGCCGCCGGCCCCCCCGGACCCGTCGGCGCCAGTTTCCGCCGCCCGACCCGCCGAGCGCCCCGAATGTGCCGGCGGCCCCCCCGGACCCGCCGGTGCCACTTTCCGCCGCCCGACCCCCCGAGCGCCCCGAAAGTGCCGGCGGCCCCCCCGGGCCCCTCGGCGCTACTTTCCGCCGCACGACCCCCCGAGCGCCCCGAAAGTGCCGGCGGCCCCCCCGGACCCGTCGGCGCCACTTTCCGCCGCCCGATCCCCCGAGCGCCCCGAATGTGCCGGCGGCCCCCCCGGTCCCACCGGCGCCACTTTACGCCGCCCGACCCCCCGAGCGCCCCGAAAGTGCCGGGGGCCCCCCCGGGCCCCTCGGCGCCACTTTCCACCGCCCGAGCCCCCGAGCGCCCCGAAAGTGCCGGCGGCCCCCCCGGACCTGTCGGCGCCACTTTCCGCCGCCCGACCCCCCGAGAGCCCGAAACTGCCGGCGTCCCCTCCGGACCCGTCGGCGCCACTTTCCGCCGCCCTACCCCCCGAGCGCCCCGAAAGTGCCGGCGGCCCTCCCAGACCCGTCGGCGCCACTTTCCGCCGCCCGACCCCCCGAGCACCCCGAAAGTGCCGGCGGCCCCCCCGGACCCGCCGGCGCCACTTTCCGCCGCCCGACCCCCCGAGCGCCCCGAAAGTGCCGGCGGCCCCCCCGGGCCCCTCGGCGCCACTTTCCGCCGCCCGACCCCCCGAGCGCCCCGAAAGTGCCGGCGGCCCCCCGGACCCGTCGGCGCCACTTTCCGCCGCCCGACCCCCCCGAGCGCCCCGAAAGTGCCGCCGGCCCCCCCCGGACCCGTCGGCGCCACTTTCCGCCGCCCGACCCCCCGAGCGCCCCGAATGTGCCGGCGGCCCCCCCGGACCCGCCGGCGCCACTTTCCGCCGCCCGACCCCCCGTGCGCCCCGAAAGTGCCGGCGGCCCCCCCGGGCCCCTCGGCGCCACTTTCCGCCGCCCGACCCCCCGAGCGCCCCGAAAGTGCCGGCGGCCCCCCCGGGCCCCTCGGTGCCACTTTCCGCCGCCCGACCCCCCGAGCGCCCCAAAAGTGCCGGCGGCCCTCCCGGACCCGTCGGCGCCACTTTCCGCCGCCCGACCCCCCGAGCGCCCCGAAAGTGCCGGCGGCCCCCCCGGACCCGTCGGTGCCACTTTCCGCCGCCCGACCCCCGAGCGCCCCGAAAGTGCCGCCGGCCCCCCCGGACCCGCCGGCACCACTTTCCGCCGCCCGACCCCCCGAGCGCCCCGAAAGTGCCGGCGGCCCCCCCGGACCCCTCGGCGCCACTTTCCGCCGCCCGACCCCCCGAGCGCCCCAAAAGTGCCGGCGGCCCTCCCGGACCCGTCGGCGCCACTTTCCGCCGCCCGACCCCCCGAGCGCCCCGAAAGTGCCGGCGGCCCCCCCGGACCCGTCGGTGCCAATTTCCGCCGCCCGACCCCCGAGCGCCCCGAAAGTGCCGCCGGCCCCCCCGGACCCGCCGGCACCACTTTCCGCCGCCCGACCCCCCGAGCGCCCCGAAAGTGCCGGCGGCCCCCCCGGACCCGCCGGCGCCACTTTCCACCACCCGACCCCCCGAGCGCCCCGAAAGTTCCGTTGGCCCCCCCGGGCCCCTCGGCGCCACATTCCGCCGCCCGAACCCCCGAGCGCCCCGAAAGTGCCGGCAGCCCCCCCGGACCCGTCGGCGCCAGTTTCCGCCGCCCGCCCCCCCGAGCGCCCCGAAAGTGCCGGCGGCCCCCCCGGGCCCCTCGGCCCCACTTTCCGCCGCCCGCCCCCCCGAGCGCCCCGAAAGTGCCGCCGGCCCCCCCGGACCCGTCGGCGCCAGTTTCCGCCGCCCGACCCGCCGAGCGCCCCGAATGTGCCGGCGGCCCCCCCGGACCCGCCGGTGCCACTTTCCGCCGCCCGACCCCCCGAGCGCCCCGAAAGTGCCGGCGGCCCCCCCGGGCCCCTCGGCGCTACTTTCCGCCGCACGACCCCCCGAGCGCCCCGAAAGTGCCGGCGGCCCCCCCGGACCCGTCGGCGCCACTTTCCGCCGCCCGATCCCCCGAGCGCCCCGAATGTGCCGGCGGCCCCCCCGGTCCCGCCGGCGCCACTTTACGCCGCCCGACCCCCCGAGCGCCCCGAAAGTGCCGGGGGGCCCCCCGGGCCCCTCGGCGCCACTTTCCACCGCCCGAGCCCCCGAGCGCCCCGAAAGTGCCGGCGGCCCCCCCGGACCTGTCGGCGCCACTTTCCGCCGCCCGACCCCCCGAGAGCCCGAAACTGCCGGCGTCCCCTCCGGACCCGTCGACGCCACTTTCCGCCGCCCTACCCCCCGAGCGCCCCGAAAGTGCCGGCGGCCCTCCCGGACCCGTCGGCGCCACTTTCCGCCGCCCGACCCCCCGAGCACCCCGAAAGTGCCGGCGGCCCCCCCGGACCCGCCGGCGCCACTTTCCGCCGCCCGACCCCCCGAGCGCCCCGAAAGTGCCGGCGGCCCCCCCGGGCCCCTCGGCGCCACTTTCCGCCGCCCGACCCCCCGAGCGCCCCGAAAGTGCCGGCGGCCCCCCCGGACCCGTCGGCGCCACTTTCCGCCGCCCGACCCCCCGAGCGCCCCGAAAGTGCCGCCGGCCCCCCCCGGACCCGTCGGCGCCACTTTCCGCCGCCCGACCCCCCGAGCGCCCCGAATGTGCCGGCGGCCCCCCCGGACCCGCCGGCGCCACTTTCCGCCGCCCGACCCCCCGTGCGCCCCGAAAGTGCCGGCGGCCCCCCCGGGCCCCTCGGCGCCACTTTCCGCCGCCCGACCCCCCGAGCGCCCCGAAAGTGCCGGCGGCCCCCCCGGGCCCCTCGGCGCCACTTTCCGCCGCCCGACCCCCCGAGCGCCCCAAAAGTGCCGGCGGCCCTCCCGGACCCGTCGGCGCCACTTTCCGCCGCCCGACCCCCCGAGCGCCCCGAAAGTGCCGGCGGCCCCCCCGGACCCGTCGGTGCCACTTTCCGCCGCCCGACCCCCGAGCGCCCCGAAAGTGCCGCCGGCCCCCCCGGACCCGCCGGCACCACTTTCCGCCGCCCGACCCCCCGAGCGCCCCGAAAGTGCCGGCGGCCCCCCCGGACCCTCCGGCGCCACTTTCCACCACCCGACCCCCCGAGCGCCCCGAAAGTGCCGTTGGCCCCCCCGGGCCCCTCGGCGCCACATTCCGCCGCCCGAACCCCCGAGCGCCCCCAAAGTGCCGGCAGCCCCCCCGGACCCGTCGGCGCCAGTTTCCGCCGCCCGACCCCCCGAGCGCCCCGAAAGTGCCGGCGGCCCCCCCGGGCCCCTCGGCCCCACTTTCCGCCGCCCGCCCCCCCGAGCGCCCCGAAAGTGCCGCCGGCCCCCCCCGGTCCCGTCGGCGCCAGTTTCCGCCGCCCGACCCGCCGAGCGCCCCGAATGTGCCGGCGGCCCCCCCGGACCCGCCGGTGCCACTTTCCGCCGCCCGACCCCCCGAGCGCCCCGAAAGTGCCGGCGGCCCCCCCGGGCCCCTCGGCGCTACTTTCCGCCGCACGACCCCCCGAGCGCCCCGAAAGTGCCGGCGGCCCCCCGGACCCGTCGGCGCCACTTTCCGCCGCCCGATCCCCCGAGCGCCCCGAATGTGCCGGCGGCCCCCCCGGTCCCGCCGGCGCCACTTTACGCCGCCCGACCCCCCGAGCGCCCCGAAAGTGCCGGGGGCCCCCCCGGGCCCCTCGGCGCCACTTTCCACCGCCCGAGCCCCCGAGCGCCCCGAAAGTGCCGGCGGCCCCCCCGGACCTGTCGGCGCCACTTTCCGCCGCCCGACCCCCCGAGCGCCCCGAAAGTGCCGGCGTCCCCTCCGGACCCGTCGGCGCCACTTTCCGCCGCCCTACCCCCCGAGCGCCCCGAAAGTGCCGGCGGCCCTCCCGGACCCGTCGGCGCCACTTTCCGCCGCCCGACCCCCCGAGCACCCCGAAAGTGCCGCCGGCCCCCCCGGACCCGCCGGTGCCACTTTCCGCCGCGCCGACCCCCCGAGCGCCCCGAAAGTGCCGGCGGCCCCCCGGGCCCCTCGGCGCCACTTTCCGCCGCCCGACCCCCCGAGCGCCCCGAAAGTGCCGGCGGCCCCCCCGGACCCGTCGGCGCCACTTTCCGCCGCCCAAACCCCGAGCGCCCCGAAAGTGCCGCCGGACCCCCCCGGACCCGTCGGAGCCACTTTCCGCCGCCCGACCCCCCGAGCGCCCCGAATGTGCCGGCGGCCCCCCCGGACCCGCCGGCGCCACTTTCCGCCGCCCGACCCCCCGAGCGCCCCGAAAGTGCCGACGGCCCCCCCCGGGCCCCTCGGCGCCACTTTCCGCCGCCCGAGCCCCCGAGCGCCCCGAAAGTGCCAGCGGCCCCCCGGACCCGCCGGCGCCACTTTCCGCCGCCCGACCCCCCGAGCGCCCCGAAAGTGCCGGCGGCCCCCCCGGACCCATCGGCGCCACTTTCCGCCGCCCGACCCCCCGAGCGCCCCGAATGTGCCGGCGGCCCCCCCGGACCCGCCGGCGCCACTTTCCGCCGCCCGACCCCCCGAGCGCCCCGAAAGTGCCGACGGCCCCCCCGGGCCCCTCGGCGCCACTTTCCGCCGCCCGAGCCCCCGAGCGCCCCGAAAGTGCCGGCGGCCCCCCCCGGACCCTTCGGCGCCACTTTCCGCCGCCCGACCCCCGAGCGCCCCGAAAGTGCCGGCGGCCCTCCCAGACCCGTCGGCGCCACTTTCCGCCGCCCGACCCCCCGAGCGCCCCGAAAGTGCCGGCGGCCCCCCGGGACCCGTCGGTGCCACTTTCCGCCGCCCGACCCCCCGAGCGCCCCGAAAGTGCCGCCGGCCCCCCCGGACCCGCCGGCACCACTTTCCGCCGCCCGACCCCCCCGAGCGCCCCGAAAGTGCCCGCGGCCCCCCCGGACCCGCCGGCGCCACGTTCCACCGCCCGACCCCCCGAGCGCCCCGAACGTGCGGTTGGCCCCCCCGGGCCCCTCGGCGCCACATTCCGCCGCCCGAACCCCCGAGCGCCCCGAAAGTGCCGGCAGCCCCCCCGGCCCCTCGGCGCCACATTCCGCCGCCCGACCCCCCGAGCGCCCCGAAAGTGCCGTTGGCCCCCCCGGGCCCCTCGGCGCCACATTCCGCCGCCCGACCCCCCGAGCGCCCCGAAAGTGCCGGCGGCCCCCCCGGACCCGTCGGCGCCAGTTTCCGCCGCCCGACCCCCCGAGCGCCCCGAAAGTGCCGGCGGCCCCCCCGGGCCCCTCGGCCCCACTTTCTGCCGCCCGCCCCCCCGAGCGCCTCGAAATTGCCGCTGGCCCCCCCCGGACCCGTCGGCGCCATTTTCGCTGCCCGACCCCCTGAGCGCCCCAAAAGTGCCGGCGGTCCCCCCGGACCCGTCGGCGCCACTTTCCGCTGCCTGACCCCCTGAGCGCCCCAAAAGTGCCGGCGGTCACCCCGGACCCGTCGACGCCACTTTCCGCCGCCCGACCCCCCGAGCGCCCCGAAAGTGCCGCCGGCCCCCCCGGACCCGTCGGCGCCACTTTCCGCCGCCCGACCCCCCGAGCGCCCCGAAAGTGCCGCCGGACCCCCCGGACCCGTCGCCGCCACTTTCCGCCGCCCGACCCCCCGAGCGCCCCGAAAGTGCCGGCGGCCTCCCCGGACCCGTTGGCGCCACTTTCCGCCGCCCGACCCCCCGAGCGCCCCGAAAGTGCAGGCGGCCCCCCCGGACCCGTCGGCGCCACTTTCGCTGCCCGACCCCCGAGCGTCCTGAAAGTGCCGGCGGCCCCCCCGGGCCCCTCGGCGCCACTTTCCGCCGCCCGACCCCCCGAGCGCCCCGAAAGTGCCGCCGGCCCCCCCGGACCCGTCGGCGCCACTTTCCGCCGCCCGACCCCCCGAGCGCACCGAATGTCCCGGCGGCCCCCCCGGGCCCCTCGGCGCCACTTTCCGCCGGCCGAACCCCCGAACGCCCCGAAAGTGACGGCAGCCCCCCCGCACCCGTCGGCGCCACTTTCTGCCGCCCTACCCCCCGAGCGCCCCGAAAGTGCCGGCGGCCCCCCCGGACCCGTCGGCGCCACTTTCCGCCGCCCTACCCCCCGAACGCCCCGAAAGTGCCGGCGGCCCCCCCGGACCCGTCGGCGCCAGTTTCCGCCGCCCGACCCCCCGAGCGCCCCGAAGTGCCGGCGGCCCCCCCGGGCCCCTCGGCCCCACTTTCCGCCGCCCGCCCCCCCGAGCGCCCCGAAATTGCCGCTGGCCCCCCCGGACCCGCCGGCGCCACTTTCCGCCGCCCGACCCCCCGAGCGCCCCGAAAGTGCCGGCGGCCCCCCCGGGCCCCTCGGCGCCACTTTCCCGCCGCCCGACCCCCCGAGCGCCCCGAAAGTGCCGGCGGCCCCCCCGGACCCGTCGGCGCCACTTTCCGCCGCCCGACCCCCCGAGCGCCCCGAAAGTGCCGCCGGCCCCCCCCGGACCCGTCGGCGCCACTTTCCGCCGCCCGACCCCCCGAGCGCCCCGATGTGCCGGCGGCCCCCCCGGACCCGCCGGCGCCACTTTCCGCCGCCCGACCCCCCGTGCGCCCCGAAAGTGCCGGCGGCCCCCCCGGGCCCCCTCGGCGCCACTTTCCGCCGCCCGACCCCCCCGAGCGCCCCGAAAGTGCCGGCGGCCCCCCCGGGCCCCTCTTCGCCACTTTCCGCCGCCCGACCCCCCGAGCGCCCCAAAAGTGCCGGCGGCCCTCCCGGACCCGTCGGCGCCACTTTCCGCCGCCCGACCCCCCGAGCGCCCCGAAAGTGCCGGCGGCCCCCCCCGGACCCGTCGGTGCCACTTTCCGCCGCCCGACCCCCGAGCGCCCCGAAAGTGCCGCCGGCCCCCCCGGACCCGCCGGCACCACTTTCCGCCGCCCGACCCCCCGAGCGCCCCGAAAGTGCCGGCGGCCCCCCCGGACCCTCCGGCGCCACTTTCCGCCGCCCGACCCCCGAGCGCCCCGAAAGTGCCGGCGGCCCCCCCCGGGCCCCTCGGCCCCACTTTCCGCCGCCCGCCCCCCCGAGCGCCCCGAAAGTGCCGCCGGCCCCCCCGGACCCGTCGGCGCCAGTTTCCGCCGCCCGACCCGCCGAGCGCCCCGAATGTGCCGGCGGCCCCCCCGGACCCATCGGCGCCACTTTCCGCCGCCCGACCCCCCGAGCGCCCCGAATGTGCCGGTGGCCCCCCCGGACCCGCCGGCGCCACTTTCCCGCCGCCCGACCCCCCGAGCGCCCCGAAAGTGCCGACGGCCCCCCCGGGCCCCTCGGCGCCACTTTCCGCCGCCCGAGCCCCCGAGCGCCCCGAAAGTGCCGGCGGCCCCCCCGGACCCTTCGGCGCCACTTTCCGCCGCCCGACCCCCGAGCGCCCCGAAAGTGCCGGCGGCCCTCCCAGACCCGTCGGCGCCACTTTCCGCCGCCCGACCCCCCGAGCGCCCCGAAAGTGCCGGCGGCCCCCCCGGACCCGCCGGCGCCACTTTCCGCCGCCCGACCCCCCGAGCGCCCCGAAAGTGCCGACGGCCCCCCCGGGCCCCTCGGCGCCACTTTCCGCCGCCGAGCCCCCGAGCGCCCCGAAAGTGCCGGCGGCCCCCCCGGACCCTTCGGCGCCACTTTCCGCCGCCCGACCCCCCGAGCGCCCGAAAGTGCCGGCGGCCCTCCCAGACCCGTCGGCGCCACTTTCCGCCGCCCGACCCCCCGAGCGCCCCGAAAGTGCCGGCGGCCCCCCCGGACCCGTCGGTGCCACTTTCCGCCGCCCGACCCCCGAGCGCCCCGAAAGTGCCGCCGGCCCCCCCGGACCCGCCGGCACCACTTTCCGCCGCCCGACCCCCCGAGCACCCCGAAAGTGCCCGCGGCCCCCCCGGACCCGCCGGCGCCACATTCCGCCGCCCGACCCCCCGAGCGCCCCGAAAGTGCCGTTGGCCCCCCCGGGCCCCTCGGCGCCACATTCCGCCGCCCGACCCCCCGAGCGCCCCGAAACTGCCGGCGGCCCCCCCGGACCCGTCGGCGCCAGTTTCCGCCGCCCGACCCCCTGAGCGCCCCGAAAGTGCCGGCGGCCCCCCCGGGCCCCTCGGACCCACTTTCTGCCGCCCGCCCCCCCGAGCGCCTCGAAATTGCCGCTGGCCCCCCCGGACCCGTCGGCGCCATTTTCCGCTGCCCGACCCCCTGAGCGCCCCAAAAGTGCCGGCGGTCCCCCCGGACCCGTCGGCGCCACTTTCCGCTGCCTGACCCCCTGAGCGCCCCAAAAGTGCCGGCGGTCACCCCGGACCCGTCGACGCCACTTTCCGCCGCCCGACCCCCCGAGCGCCCGAAAGTGCCGCCGGCCCCCCCGGACCCGTCGGCGCCACTTTCCGCCGCCCGACCCCCCGAGCGCCCCGAAAGTGCCGCCGGCCCCCCCGGACCCGTCGGCGCCACTTTCCGCCGCCCGACCCCCCGAGCACCCCGAAAGTGCCGGCGGCCCCCCCGGACCCGCCGGCGCCACTTTCCGCCGCCCGACCCCCCGAGCGCCCCGAAAGTGCCGGCGGCCCCCCCGGGCCCCTCGGCGCCACTTTCCGCCGCCCGACCCCCCGAGCGCCCCGAAAGTGCCGGCGGCCCCCCCCGGACCCGTCGGCGCCACTTTCCGCCGCCCGACCCCCCGAGCGCCCCGAAAGTACCGCCGGCCCCCCCCGGACCCGTCGGCGCCACTTTCCGCCGCCCGACCCCCCGAGCGCCCCGAATGTGCCGGCGGCCCCCCCGGACCCGCCGGCGCCACTTTCCGCCGCCCGACCCCCCGTGCGCCCCGAAAGTGCCGGCGGCCCCCCCCGGGCCCCTCGGCGCCACTTTCCGCCGCCCGACCCCCCGAGCGCCCCGAAAGTGCCGGCGGCCCCCCCGGGCCCCTCGGCGCCACTTTCCGCCGCCCGACCCCCCCGAGCGCCCCAAAAGTGCCGGCGGCCCTCCCGGACCCGTCGGCGCCACTTTCCGCCGCCCGACCCCCCGAGCGCCCCGAAAGTGCCGGCGGCCCCCCCCGGACCCGTCGGTGCCACTTTCCGCCGCCCGACCCCCCCCCCCCGAGCGCCCCGAAAGTGCCGACGGCCCCCCCGGGCCCCTCGGCGCCACTTTCCGCCGCCCGAGCCCCCGAGCGCCCCGAAAGTGCCAGCGGCCCCCCGGACCCGCCGGCGCCACTTTCCGCCGCCCGACCCCCCGAGCGCCCCGAAAGTGCCGGCGGCCCCCCCGGACCCATCGGCGCCACTTTCCGCCGCCCGACCCCCCGAGCGCCCCGAATGTGCCGGCGGCCCCCCCGGACCCGCCGGCGCCACTTTCCGCCGCCCGACCCCCCGAGCGCCCCGAAAGTGCCGACGGCCCCCCCGGGCCCCTCGGCGCCACTTTCCGCCGCCCGAGCCCCCGAGCGCCCCGAAAGTGCCGGCGGCCCCCCCGGACCCTTCGGCGCCACTTTCCGCCGCCCGACCCCCCGAGCGCCCCGAAAGTGCCGGCGGCCCTCCCAGACCCGTCGGCGCCACTTTCCGCCGCCCGACCCCCCGAGCGCCCCGAAAGTGCCGGCGGCCCCCCGGGACCCGTCGGTGCCACTTTCCGCCGCCCGACCCCCGAGCGCCCCGAAAGTGCCGCCGGCCCCCCCGGACCCGCCGGCACCACTTTCCGCCGCCCGACCCCCCGAGCGCCCCGAAAGTGCCCGCGGCCCCCCCGGACCCGCCGGCGCCACGTTCCACCGCCCGACCCCCCGAGCGCCCCGAACGTGCGGTTGGCCCCCCCGGGCCCCTCGGCGCCACATTCCGCCGCCCGAACCCCCGAGCGCCCCGAAAGTGCCGGCAGCCCCCCCGGGCCCCTCGGCGCCACATTCCGCCGCCCGACCCCCCGAGCGCCCCGAAAGTGCCGTTGGCCCCCCCGGGCCCCTCGGCGCCACATTCCGCCGCCCGACCCCCCGAGCGCCCCGAAAGTGCCGGCGGCCCCCCCGGACCCGTCGGCGCCAGTTTCCGCCGCCCGACCCCCCGAGCGCCCCGAAAGTGCCGGCGGCCCCCCCGGGCCCCTCGGCCCCACTTTCTGCCGCCCGCCCCCCCGAGCGCCTCGAAATTGCCGCTGGCCCCCCCGGACCCGTCGGCGCCATTTTCCGCTGCCCGACCCCCTGAGCGCCCCAAAAGTGCCGGCGGTCCCCCCGGACCCGTCGGCGCCACTTTCCGCTGCCTGACCCCCTGAGCGCCCCAAAAGTGCCGGCGGTCACCCCGGACCCGTCGACGCCACTTTCCGCCGCCCGACCCCCCGAGCGCCCCGAAAGTGCCGCCGGCCCCCCCGGACCCGTCGGCGCCACTTTCCGCCGCCCGACCCCCCGAGCGCCCCGAAAGTGCCGCCGGACCCCCCGGACCCGTCGCCGCCACTTTCCGCCGCCCGACCCCCCGAGCGCCCCGAAAGTGCCGGCGGCCTCCCCGGACCCGTTGGCGCCACTTTCCGCCGCCCGACCCCCCGAGCGCCCCGAAAGTGCAGGCGGCCCCCCCGGACCCGTCGGCGCCACTTTCCGCTGCCCGACCCCCCGAGCGTCCTGAAAGTGCCGGCGGCCCCCCCGGGCCCCTCGGCGCCACTTTCCGCCGCCCGACCCCCCGAGCGCCCCGAAAGTGCCGCCGGCCCCCCCGGACCCGTCGGCGCCACTTTCCGCCGCCCGACCCCCCGAGCGCACCGAATGTCCCGGCGGCCCCCCCGGGCCCCTCGGCGCCACTTTCCGCCGGCCGAACCCCCGAACGCCCCGAAAGTGACGGCAGCCCCCCCGCACCCGTCGGCGCCACTTTCTGCCGCCCTACCCCCCGAGCGCCCCGAAAGTGCCGGCGGCCCCCCCGGACCCGTCGGCGCCACTTTCCGCCGCCCTACCCCCCGAACGCCCCGAAAGTGCCGGCGGCCCCCCCGGACCCGTCGGCGCCAGTTTCCGCCGCCCGACCCCCCGAGCGCCCCGAAAGTGCCGGCGGCCCCCCCCGGGCCCCTCGGCCCCACTTTCCGCCGCCCGCCCCCCCGAGCGCCCCGAAATTGCCGCTGGCCCCCCCGGACCCGCCGGCGCCACTTTCCGCCGCCCGACCCCCCGAGCGCCCCGAAAGTGCCGGCGGCCCCCCGGGCCCCTCGGCGCCACTTTCCGCCGCCCGACCCCCCGAGCACCCCGAAAGTGCCGGCGGCCCCCCCGGACCCGTCGGCGCCACTTTCCGCCGCCCGACCCCCCGAGCGCCCCGAAAGTGCCGCCGGCCCCCCCGGACCCGTCGGCGCCACTTTCCGCCGCCCGACCCCCCGAGCGCCCCGAATGTGCCGGCGGCCCCCCCGGACCCGCCGGCGCCACTTTCCGCCGCCCGACCCCCCGTGCGCCCCGAAAGTGCCGGCGGCCCCCCCGGGCCCCTCGGCGCCACTTTCCGCCGCCCGACCCCCCGAGCGCCCCGAAAGTGCCGGCGGCCCCCCCGGGCCCCTCTTCGCCACTTTCCGCCGCCCGACCCCCCGAGCGCCCCAAAAGTGCCGGCGGCCCTCCCGGACCCGTCGGCGCCACTTTCCGCCGCCCGACCCCCCGAGCGCCCCGAAAGTGCCGGCGGCCCCCCCGGACCCGTCGGTGCCACTTTCCGCCGCCCGACCCCCGAGCGCCCCGAAAGTGCCGCCGGCCCCCCCGGACCCGCCGGCACCACTTTCCGCCGCCCGACCCCCCGAGCGCCCCGAAAGTGCCGGCGGCCCCCCCGGACCCTCCGGCGCCACTTTCCGCCGCCCGACCCCCGAGCGCCCCGAAAGTGCCGCCGGCCCCCCCGGACCCGCCGGCACCACTTTCCGCCGCCCGACCCCCCGAGCGCCCCGAAAGTGCCGGCGGCCCCCCCGGACCCTCCGGCGCCACTTTCCACCACCCGACCCCCCGAGCGCCCCGAAAGTGCCGTTGGCCCCCCCGGGCCCCTCGGCGCCACATTCCGCCGCCCGAACCCCCGAGCGCCCCCAAAGTGCCGGCAGCCCCCCCGGACCCGTCGGCGCCAGTTTCCGCCGCCCGACCCCCCGAGCGCCCCGAAAGTGCCGGCGGCCCCCCCGGGCCCCTCGGCCCCACTTTCCGCCGCCCGCCCCCCCGAGCGCCCCGAAAGTGCCGCCGGCCCCCCCGGACCCGTCGGCGCCAGTTTCCGCCGCCCGACCCGCCGAGCGCCCCGAATGTGCCGGCGGCCCCCCCGGACCCATCGGCGCCACTTTCCGCCGCCCGACCCCCCGAGCGCCCCGAATGTGCCGGCGGCCCCCCCGGACCCGCCGGCGCCACTTTCCGCCGCCCGACCCCCCGAGCGCCCCGAAAGTGCCGACGGCCCCCCCGGGCCCCTCGGCGCCACTTTCCGCCGCCCGAGCCCCCGAGCGCCCCGAAAGTGCCGGCGGCCCCCCCGGACCCTTCGGCGCCACTTTCCGCCGCCCGACCCCCCGAGCGCCCCGAAAGTGCCGGCGGCCCTCCCAGACCCGTCGGCGCCACTTTCCGCCGCCCGACCCCCCGAGCGCCCCGAAAGTGCCGGCGGCCCCCCCGGACCCGCCGGCGCCACTTTCCGCCGCCCGACCCCCCGAGCGCCCCGAAAGTGCCGACGGCCCCCCCCGGGCCCCTCGGCGCCACTTTCCGCCGCCCGAGCCCCCGAGCGCCCCGAAAGTGCCGGCGGCCCCCCCCGGACCCTTCGGCGCCACTTTCCGCCGCCCGACCCCCCGAGCGCCCCGAAAGTGCCGGCGGCCCTCCCAGACCCGTCGGCGCCACTTTCCGCCGCCCGACCCCCCGAGCGCCCCGAAAGTGCCGGCGGCCCCCCCGGACCCGTCGGTGCCACTTTCCGCCGCCCGACCCCCGAGCGCCCCGAAAGTGCCGCCGGCCCCCCCGGACCCGCCGGCACCACTTTCCGCCGCCCGACCCCCCGAGCGCCCCGAAAGTGCCCGCGGCCCCCCCGGACCCGCCGGCGCCACATTCCGCCGCCCGACCCCCCGAGCGCCCCGAAAGTGCCGTTGGCCCCCCCGGGCCCCTCGGCGCCACATTCCGCCGCCCGACCCCCCGAGCGCCCCGAAAGTGCCGGCGGCCCCCCCGGACCCGTCGGCGCCAGTTTCCGCCGCCCGACCCCCCGAGCGCCCCGAAAGTGCCGGCGGCCCCCCGGGCCCCTCGGCCCCACTTTCTGCCGCCCGCCCCCCCGAGCGCCTCGAAATTGCCGCTGGCCCCCCCGGACCCGTCGGCGCCATTTTCCGCTGCCCGACCCCCTGAGCGCCCCAAAATTACCGGCGGTCCCCCCGGACCCGTCGGCGCCACTTTCCGCTGCCTGACCCCCTGAGCGCCCCAAAAGTGCCGGCGGTCACCCCGGACCCGTCGACGCCACTTTCCGCCGCCCGACCCCCCGAGCGCCCCGAAAGTGCCGCCGCCCCCCCGGACCCGTCGGCGCCACTTTCCGCCGCCCGACCCCCCGAGCGCCCCGAAAGTGCCGCCGGCCCCCCCGGACCCGTCGGCGCCACTTTCCGCCGCCCGACCCCCCGAGCACCCCGAAAGTGCCGGCGGCCCCCCCGGACCCGCTGGCGCCACTTTCCGCCGCCCGACCCCCCGAGCGCCCCGAAAGTGCCGGCGGCCCCCCCGGGCCCCTCGGCGCCACTTTCCGCCGCCCGACCCCCCGAGCGCCCCGAAAGTGCCGGCGGCCCCCCCGGACCCGTCGGCGCCACTTTCCGCCGCCCGACCCCCCGAGCGCCCCGAAAGTGCCGCCGGCCCCCCCCGGACCCGTCGGCGCCACTTTCCGCCGCCCGACCCCCCGAGCGCCCCGAATGTGCCGGCGGCCCCCCCGGACCCGCCGGCGCCACTTTCCGCCGCCCGACCCCCCGTGCGCCCCGAAAGTGCCGGCGGCCCCCCCGGGCCCCTCGGCGCCACTTTCCGCCGCCCGACCCCCCGAGCGCCCCGAAAGTGCCGGCGGCCCCCCCGGGCCCCTCGGCGCCACTTTCCGCCGCCCGACCCCCCGAGCGCCCCAAAAGTGCCGGCGGCCCTCCCGGACCCGTCGGCGCCACTTTCCGCCGCCCGACCCCCCGAGCGCCCCGAAAGTGCCGGCGGCCCCCCCGGACCCGTCGGTGCCACTTTCCGCCGCCCGACCCCCGAGCGCCCCGAAAGTGCCGCCGGCCCCCCCGGACCCGCCGGCACCACTTTCCGCCGCCCGACCCCCGAGCGCCCCGAAAGTGCCGGCGGCCCCCCCGGACCCTCCGGCGCCACTTTCCACCACCCGACCCCCCGAGCGCCCCGAAAGTGCCGTTGGCCCCCCCGGGCCCCTCGGCGCCACATTCCGCCGCCCGAACCCCCGAGCGCCCCCAAAGTGCCGGCAGCCCCCCCGGACCCGTCTGCGCCAGTTTCCGCCGCCCGACCCCCCGAGCGCCCCGAAAGTGCCGGCGGCCCCCCCGGGCCCCTCGGCCCCACTTTCCGCCGCCCGCCCCCCCGAGCGCCCCGAAAGTGCCGCCGGCCCCCCCGGTCCCGTCGGCGCCAGTTTCCGCCGCCCGACCCGCCGAGCGCCCCGAATGTGCCGGCGGCCCCCCCGGACCCGCCGGTGCCACTTTCCGCCGCCCGACCCCCCGAGCGCCCCGAAAGTGCCGGCGGCCCCCCCGGGCCCCTCGGCGCTACTTTCCGCCGCACGACCCCCCGAGCGCCCCGAAAGTGCCGGCGGCCCCCCCGGACCCGTCGGCGCCACTTTCCGCCGCCCGATCCCCCGAGCGCCCCGAATGTGCCGGCGGCCCCCCCGGTCCCGCCGGCGCCACTTTACGCCGCCCGACCCCCCGAGCGCCCCGAACGTGCCGGGGGCCCCCCCGGGCCCCTCGGCGCCACTTTCCACCGCCCGAGCCCCCGAGCGCCCCGAAAGTGCCGGCGGCCCCCCCGGACCTGTCGGCGCCACTTTCCGCCGCCCGACCCCCCGAGCGCCCCGAAAGTGCTGGCGTCCCCTCCGGACCCGTCGGCGCCACTTTCCGCCGCCCTACCCCCCGAGCGCCCCGAAAGTGCCGGCGGCCCTCCCGGACCCGTCGGTGCCACTTTCCGCCGCCCGACCCCCCGAGCACCCCGAAAGTGCCGCCGGCCCCCCCGGACCCGCCGGTGCCACTTTCCGCCGCCCGACCCCCCGAGCGCCCCGAAAGTGCCGGCGGCCCCCCCGGGCCCCTCGGCGCCACTTTCCGCCGCCCGACCCCCCGAGCGCCCCGAAAGTGCCGGCGGCCCCCCCGGACCCGTCGGCGCCACTTTCCGCTGCCCAAACCCCCGAGCGCCCCGAAAGTGCCGCCGGACCCCCCCGGACCCGTCGGAGCCACTTTCCGCCGCCCGACCCCCCGAGCGCCCCGAATGTGCCGGCGGCCCCCCCGGACCCGCCGGCGCCACTTTCCGCCGCCCGACCCCCCGAGCGCCCCGAAAGTGCGGACGGCCCCCCCGGGCCCCTCGGCGCCACTTTCCGCCGCCCGAGCCCCCGAGCGCCCCGAAAGTGCCAGCGGCCCCCCGGACCCGCCGGCGCCACTTTCCGCCGCCCGACCCCCCGAGCGCCCCGAAAGTGCCGGCGGCCCCCCCGGACCCATCGGCGCCACTTTCCGCCGCCCGACCCCCCGAGCGCCCCGAATGTGCCGGCGGCCCCCCCGGACCCGCCGGCGCCACTTTCCGCCGCCCGACCCCCCGAGCGCCCCGAAAGTGCCGACGGCCCCCCCGGGCCCCTCGGCGCCACTTTCCGCCGCCCGAGCCCCCGAGCGCCCCGAAAGTGCCGGCGGCCCCCCCGGACCCTTCGGCGCCACTTTCCGCCGCCCGACCCCCCGAGCGCCCCGAAAGTGCCGGCGGCCCTCCCAGACCCGTCGGCGCCACTTTCCGCCGCCCGACCCCCCGAGCGCCCCGAAAGTGCCGGCGGCCCCCCGGGACCCGTCGGTGCCACTTTCCGCCGCCCGACCCCCGAGCGCCCGAAAGTGCCGCCGGCCCCCCCCCGGACCCGCCGGCACCACTTTCCGCCGCCCGACCCCCCGAGCGCCCCGAAAGTGCCCGCGGCCCCCCCGGACCCGCCGGCGCCACGTTCCACCGCCCGACCCCCCGAGCGCCCCGAACGTGCGGTTGGCCCCCCCGGGCCCCTCGGCGCCACATTCCGCCGCCCGAACCCCCGAGCGCCCCGAAAGTGCCGGCAGCCCCCCCGGGCCCCTCGGCGCAACATTCCGCCGCCCGACCCCCCGAGCGCCCCGAAAGTGCCGTTGGCCCCCCCGGGCCCCTCGGCGCCACATTCCGCCGCCCGACCCCCCGAGCGCCCCGAATGTGCCGGCGGCCCCCCCGGACCCGTCGGCGCCAGTTTCCGCCGCCCGACCCCCCGAGCGCCCCGAATGTGCCGGCGGCCCCCCCGGACCCGCCGGCGCCACTTTCCGCCGCCCGACCCCCCGAGCGCCCCGAAAGTGCCGACGGCCCCCCCGGGCCCCTCGGCGCCACTTTCCGCCGCCCGAGCCCCCGAGCGCCCCGAAAGTGCCGGCGGCCCCCCCCGGACCCGCCGGCGCCACGTTCCACCGCACGACCCCCCGAGCGCCCCGAACGTGCGGTTGGCCCCCCCGGGCCCCTCGGCGCCACATTCCGCCGCCCGAACCCCCGAGCGCCCCGAAAGTGCCGGCAGCCCCCCCGGGCCCCTTGGCGCCACATTCCGCCGCCCGACCCCCCGAGCGCCCCGAAAGTGCCGTTGGCCCCCCCGGGCCCCTCGGCGCCACATTCCGCCGCCCGACCCCCCGAGCGCCCCGAAAGTGCCGGCGGCCCCCCCGGACCCGTCGGCGCCAGTTTCCGCCGCCCGACCCCCCGAGCGCCCCGAAAGTGCCGGCGGCCCCCCCGGGCCCCTCGGCCCCACTTTCTGCCGCCCGCCCCCCCCGAGCGCCTCGAAATTGCCGCTGGCCCCCCCGGACCCGTCGGCGCATTTTCCGCTGCCCGACCCCCTGAGCGCCCCAAAAGTGCCGGCGGTCCCCCCGGACCCGTCGGCGCCACTTTCCGCTGCCTGACCCCCTGAGCGCCCCAAAAGTGCCGGCGGTCCCCCGGACCCGTCGGCGCCACTTTCCGCTGCCTGACCCCCTGAGCGCCCCAAAAGTGCCGGCGGTCACCCCGGACCCGTCGACGCCACTTTCCGCCGCCCGACCCCCCGAGCGCCCCGAAAGTGCCGCCGGCCCCCCCGGACCCGTCGGCGCCACTTTCCGCCGCCCGACCCCCCGAGCGCCCCGAAAGTGCCGCCGGACCCCCCGGACCCGTCGCCGCCACTTTCCGCCGCCCGACCCCCCGAGCGCCCCGAAAGTGCCGGCGGCCTCCCCGGACCCGTTGGCGCCACTTTCCGCCGCCCGACCCCCCCGAGCGCCCCGAAAGTGGGCCCCCCCGGACCCGTCGGCGCCACTTTCCGCTGCCCGACCCCCGAGCGTCCTGAAAGTGCCGGCGGCCCCCCCGGGCCCCTCGGCGCCACTTTCCGCCGCCCGACCCCCCGAGCGCCCCGAAAGTGCCGCCGGCCCCCCCGGACCCGTCGGCGCCACTTTCCGCCGCCCGACCCCCCGAGCGCACCGAATGTCCGGCGGCCCCCCCGGGCCCCTCGGCACCACTTTCCGCCGGCCGAACCCCCGAACGCCCCGAAAGTGACGGCAGCC
>JAUMIR010000046.1:0-5000 GCA_030847615.1 Gambelia wislizenii
CTAACCCTAACCCTAACCCTAACCCTAACCCTAACCCTAACCCTAACCCTAACCCTAACCCTAACCCTAACCCTAACCCTAACCCTAACCCTAACCCTAACCCTAACCCTAACCCTAACCCTAACCCTAACCCTAACCCTAACCCTAACCCTAACCCTAACCCTAACCCTAACCCTAACCCTAACCCTAACCCTAACCCTAACCCTAACCCTAACCCTAACCCTAACCCTAACCCTAACCCTAACCCTAACCCTAACCCTAACCCTAACCCTAACCCTAACCCTAACCCTAACCCTAACCCTAACCCTAACCCTAACCCTAACCCTAACCCTAACCCTAACCCTAACCCTAACCCTAACCCTAACCCTAACCCTAACCCTAACCCTAACCCTAACCCTAACCCTAACCCTAACCCTAACCCTAACCCTAACCCTAACCCTAACCCTAACCCTAACCCTAACCCTAACCCTAACCCTAACCCTAACCCTAACCCTAACCCTAACCCTAACCCTAACCCTAACCCTAACCCTAACCCTAACCCTAACCCTAACCCTAACCCTAACCCTAACCCTAACCCTAACCCTAACCCTAACCCTAACCCTAACCCTAACCCTAACCCTAACCCTAACCCTAACCCTAACCCTAACCCTAACCCTAACCCTAACCCTAACCCTAACCCTAACCCTAACCCTAACCCTAACCCTAACCCTAACCCTAACCCTAACCCTAACCCTAACCCTAACCCTAACCCTAACCCTAACCCTAACCCTAACCCTAACCCTAACCCTAACCCTAACCCTAACCCTAACCCTAACCCTAACCCTAACCCTAACCCTAACCCTAACCCTAACCCTAACCCTAACCCTAACCCTAACCCTAACCCTAACCCTAACCCTAACCCTAACCCTAACCCTAACCCTAACCCTAACCCTAACCCTAACCCTAACCCTAACCCTAACCCTAACCCTAACCCTAACCCTAACCCTAACCCTAACCCTAACCCTAACCCTAACCCTAACCCTAACCCTAACCCTAACCCTAACCCTAACCCTAACCCTAACCCTAACCCTAACCCTAACCCTAACCCTAACCCTAACCCTAACCCTAACCCTAACCCTAACCCTAACCCTAACCCTAACCCTAACCCTAACCCTAACCCTAACCCTAACCCTAACCCTAACCCTAACCCTAACCCTAACCCTAACCCTAACCCTAACCCTAACCCTAACCCTAACCCTAACCCTAACCCTAACCCTAACCCTAACCCTAACCCTAACCCTAACCCTAACCCTAACCCTAACCCTAACCCTAACCCTAACCCTAACCCTAACCCTAACCCTAACCCTAACCCTAACCCTAACCCTAACCCTAACCCTAACCCTAACCCTAACCCTAACCCTAACCCTAACCCTAACCCTAACCCTAACCCTAACCCTAACCCTAACCCTAACCCTAACCCTAACCCTAACCCTAACCCTAACCCTAACCCTAACCCTAACCCTAACCCTAACCCTAACCCTAACCCTAACCCTAACCCTAACCCTAACCCTAACCCTAACCCTAACCCTAACCCTAACCCTAACCCTAACCCTAACCCTAACCCTAACCCTAACCCTAACCCTAACCCTAACCCTAACCCTAACCCTAACCCTAACCCTAACCCTAACCCTAACCCTAACCCTAACCCTAACCCTAACCCTAACCCTAACCCTAACCCTAACCCTAACCCTAACCCTAACCCTAACCCTAACCCTAACCCTAACCCTAACCCTAACCCTAACCCTAACCCTAACCCTAACCCTAACCCTAACCCTAACCCTAACCCTAACCCTAACCCTAACCCTAACCCTAACCCTAACCCTAACCCTAACCCTAACCCTAACCCTAACCCTAACCCTAACCCTAACCCTAACCCTAACCCTAACCCTAACCCTAACCCTAACCCTAACCCTAACCCTAACCCTAACCCTAACCCTAACCCTAACCCTAACCCTAACCCTAACCCTAACCCTAACCCTAACCCTAACCCTAACCCTAACCCTAACCCTAACCCTAACCCTAACCCTAACCCTAACCCTAACCCTAACCCTAACCCTAACCCTAACCCTAACCCTAACCCTAACCCTAACCCTAACCCTAACCCTAACCCTAACCCTAACCCTAACCCTAACCCTAACCCTAACCCTAACCCTAACCCTAACCCTAACCCTAACCCTAACCCTAACCCTAACCCTAACCCTAACCCTAACCCTAACCCTAACCCTAACCCTAACCCTAACCCTAACCCTAACCCTAACCCTAACCCTAACCCTAACCCTAACCCTAACCCTAACCCTAACCCTAACCCTAACCCTAACCCTAACCCTAACCCTAACCCTAACCCTAACCCTAACCCTAACCCTAACCCTAACCCTAACCCTAACCCTAACCCTAACCCTAACCCTAACCCTAACCCTAACCCTAACCCTAACCCTAACCCTAACCCTAACCCTAACCCTAACCCTAACCCTAACCCTAACCCTAACCCTAACCCTAACCCTAACCCTAACCCTAACCCTAACCCTAACCCTAACCCTAACCCTAACCCTAACCCTAACCCTAACCCTAACCCTAACCCTAACCCTAACCCTAACCCTAACCCTAACCCTAACCCTAACCCTAACCCTAACCCTAACCCTAACCCTAACCCTAACCCTAACCCTAACCCTAACCCTAACCCTAACCCTAACCCTAACCCTAACCCTAACCCTAACCCTAACCCTAACCCTAACCCTAACCCTAACCCTAACCCTAACCCTAACCCTAACCCTAACCCTAACCCTAACCCTAACCCTAACCCTAACCCTAACCCTAACCCTAACCCTAACCCTAACCCTAACCCTAACCCTAACCCTAACCCTAACCCTAACCCTAACCCTAACCCTAACCCTAACCCTAACCCTAACCCTAACCCTAACCCTAACCCTAACCCTAACCCTAACCCTAACCCTAACCCTAACCCTAACCCTAACCCTAACCCTAACCCTAACCCTAACCCTAACCCTAACCCTAACCCTAACCCTAACCCTAACCCTAACCCTAACCCTAACCCTAACCCTAACCCTAACCCTAACCCTAACCCTAACCCTAACCCTAACCCTAACCCTAACCCTAACCCTAACCCTAACCCTAACCCTAACCCTAACCCTAACCCTAACCCTAACCCTAACCCTAACCCTAACCCTAACCCTAACCCTAACCCTAACCCTAACCCTAACCCTAACCCTAACCCTAACCCTAACCCTAACCCTAACCCTAACCCTAACCCTAACCCTAACCCTAACCCTAACCCTAACCCTAACCCTAACCCTAACCCTAACCCTAACCCTAACCCTAACCCTAACCCTAACCCTAACCCTAACCCTAACCCTAACCCTAACCCTAACCCTAACCCTAACCCTAACCCTAACCCTAACCCTAACCCTAACCCTAACCCTAACCCTAACCCTAACCCTAACCCTAACCCTAACCCTAACCCTAACCCTAACCCTAACCCTAACCCTAACCCTAACCCTAACCCTAACCCTAACCCTAACCCTAACCCTAACCCTAACCCTAACCCTAACCCTAACCCTAACCCTAACCCTAACCCTAACCCTAACCCTAACCCTAACCCTAACCCTAACCCTAACCCTAACCCTAACCCTAACCCTAACCCTAACCCTAACCCTAACCCTAACCCTAACCCTAACCCTAACCCTAACCCTAACCCTAACCCTAACCCTAACCCTAACCCTAACCCTAACCCTAACCCTAACCCTAACCCTAACCCTAACCCTAACCCTAACCCTAACCCTAACCCTAACCCTAACCCTAACCCTAACCCTAACCCTAACCCTAACCCTAACCCTAACCCTAACCCTAACCCTAACCCTAACCCTAACCCTAACCCTAACCCTAACCCTAACCCTAACCCTAACCCTAACCCTAACCCTAACCCTAACCCTAACCCTAACCCTAACCCTAACCCTAACCCTAACCCTAACCCTAACCCTAACCCTAACCCTAACCCTAACCCTAACCCTAACCCTAACCCTAACCCTAACCCTAACCCTAACCCTAACCCTAACCCTAACCCTAACCCTAACCCTAACCCTAACCCTAACCCTAACCCTAACCCTAACCCTAACCCTAACCCTAACCCTAACCCTAACCCTAACCCTAACCCTAACCCTAACCCTAACCCTAACCCTAACCCTAACCCTAACCCTAACCCTAACCCTAACCCTAACCCTAACCCTAACCCTAACCCTAACCCTAACCCTAACCCTAACCCTAACCCTAACCCTAACCCTAACCCTAACCCTAACCCTAACCCTAACCCTAACCCTAACCCTAACCCTAACCCTAACCCTAACCCTAACCCTAACCCTAACCCTAACCCTAACCCTAACCCTAACCCTAACCCTAACCCTAACCCTAACCCTAACCCTAACCCTAACCCTAACCCTAACCCTAACCCTAACCCTAACCCTAACCCTAACCCTAACCCTAACCCTAACCCTAACCCTAACCCTAACCCTAACCCTAACCCTAACCCTAACCCTAACCCTAACCCTAACCCTAACCCTAACCCTAACCCTAACCCTAACCCTAACCCTAACCCTAACCCTAACCCTAACCCTAACCCTAACCCTAACCCTAACCCTAACCCTAACCCTAACCCTAACCCTAACCCTAACCCTAACCCTAACCCTAACCCTAACCCTAACCCTAACCCTAACCCTAACCCTAACCCTAACCCTAACCCTAACCCTAACCCTAACCCTAACCCTAACCCTAACCCTAACCCTAACCCTAACCCTAACCCTAACCCTAACCCTAACCCTAACCCTAACCCTAACCCTAACCCTAACCCTAACCCTAACCCTAACCCTAACCCTAACCCTAACCCTAACCCTAACCCTAACCCTAACCCTAACCCTAACCCTAACCCTAACCCTAACCCTAACCCTAACCCT